>JAWWMW010070174.1:0-14437 GCA_035048345.1 Echeveria elegans | reverse complement strand
ATTTTTAGTTTTGGTTTTATGTTATGCTCATTATTTATATATTTAAAAATAAATTACCATAATACCCTTAATGAAGGATAATAATGTAATTTTATTGATTGGTTTTACGGACGTTTCCTATTCTTTTATAAGAATAGATTCGATTGTGATTTAAGTCGTCGATGATAAAGACCGATTAATCGATCGCAAAAAAAGAAATAACACGCCAAATGTTTGTTTCTTGCTGTCTCTCTTTGATTGTCAAAGGGTTTTGTGAAATAGTCTTCAAATATATAAGTATTAAAAGTCGAAAGGGCAGTCTAGTGCTTGTGGGGATCTATGAATTTTAAACTCCATTTCTGATTATGGTGTAATGAAAGTTCTTGAACATTTTTCTGGCTTTGGTCCCCAGTTTTTAAGGATTAATTTCAAATAATTAATCATTTATTTAGGTATTTTTAAAGTCACACTCATATATTTTTTACAAATAACCACTCATATGTTTTTAATCGTCAAAAAGTCACACTCATTGTACTATTCCGACAAAAAATATTTCCAAAAATTCTAAAAATGTAAAAAACATATACAATAAAATAGAAAATTGAAATTATGTACTATGTGAAAATAAGAAGTCTTAAAACATTAGAAAAAATGTATTTTATATGGTACATTGCTTGTTCGAATTTAAAATATTATAAAGTTTATATTTCGTTTATTTTTTCTAAAATTTGGGTGACTTTTTTGGAAACTTTTTAAAATTTTAAAAAACTTCAGTGTTTTTTTTTTGAATTTTTTGAAACACTTTTTTGACAGAATAGTACAATGGTGTGACTTTTTGACAATCAAAAATATATGGATAGTTATTTATGGAAAAAATCATATGAGTGTAAAATTAAAAACACTCTAAACAAATGAATAATTATTTATAATTAACCCAAATTTTAAAATGCTTTTTCCCAATGGGGAAATTCTGTATCAAAGAAAACTACTTGCAATAACTATGATCAAGTGAAAAACAAAATGTGGATATAAATCAGGCCACGCTTATACACGTACGTAATATCTTCATCTTTGTAATAATATCTATCTATTAAAGCACTTATCACCAGCCGCCAATAGTTTCTGATTTCATTAATCAAACAGTACTACGTTAGCTCCAAAAATTAAGTCCCAGTTAATAAGATCTACTATCAATTATGGAATTAATAATGATAATGGATGTATATGTACGTAGCTCGTGGCCTGTAGGTTACATATACTCAGCTTATCATCAATATTCTAGCTCAATAATACATTTGCTGGTACTACTTATCAAATACTAATCAACGTTAGATACCAAGATTCCATAAATATTCCCGATCATTTGGATATAGCAAACTTAAATAAATTTAAATTGAAGGTCTAGTGTGAAGAAGCTAAATAATACATTTAAGAGAGCTTTCATTAGTGATATTTGTCAATATTAAAATTTCAATTATTTTAGGTTTGAATTTTTTGAGACATAAAAATATACTAGAAGGTGGGATGGGATGATCAAATCAAACACTAGTTCATTTGTACATATGATATTCAGAGTAATTTGCAATATAATCAAGCACTTCACAGTTCACATACCTTTTACACAAACTTGCATAGTAAGGATTAAGGATATCTTTTCAAAACTTCAAAAGTGGCTTTATGTTTCAAATTGAAAAGTGACTTAGAACTCTTGTTCATCATGTTCATGTCGCAGCAGACAGCCGAATGAGACCAACATCGCAACCGTTTCGCATCTCTTCTCTCTTTCTTTTGTGATAATCTGATAGATTAGTGTCATTTTGGAGTATTTATCAAGCAAGATCAAGAACTGTCTTCCTTACGTTTTAGTAATGTAAAAGCGACATAATATTGTAAATTGACAATGACAAGAATAAATGTTTTCTGAACAACCTTAATTTTATGGGAAGTTGGCCAAATAGCATATGTAGTATTAATGAAACGTTGCAAGTTGTGATGTCTGATGGAATGAGACCTTTGCCTTGGCTGCTCTTGTTGGAAACCATCAACCACGTCTAGATGTGATAAAGAATTTAATACTTTCCTATGGAACTGGGGAAGTAGAACACAAGTTAACTGTTGGAATATAAAACCCAAATAGGAGTAATTAACAACGATATGTACACAACAAGCTGATCCGATCCGATCCTGATATGGGTAAAAAAGGGGTGTGCAACTACTGTAAATGAATGCCTTAATAAACGTAGCTAGAGTACTAAACTTCCTTCATCGTCGTCTTCAGTAACAGCTATGTATCTATGTCTTCGCGTCCTTTTAACTGTGCCAAATTAATCTGTCTATCTAATTCAGCCATCCAAATCTTCCTTTCCTTGTCTGTAACCCAACTTTTCTCCTACCTTATGACCAAACTGAACTACCCCTGATGGATTTCCTATGTACATAGACTCTCTGGTGTTCGTCCAAACATATACAAATGTATATATGCAAATCCAGCCAACCAAACTTTCAAGAGCAAGACCTTATCCATCCCAGACTGGACAGATTCCTCTTCACTATGCTGCCAATGGAGAATAAAGACATGCCACCTCCCGCTCCAACTGCTTGGACATCCCTTTCTGCCTTGTCCTGATGCACTGCTGGCAATTCTTTTATTTTAAGATTACTCAGTCCTATTCTTTGCCGTACGTCTTCGATGATTTTTGGGTTTGCAGGGTTTCCAACTGCATCTGTCACGTAGAATGTGTTGTGGGCAGTTTCGTCTTGTGTGGATATTTCTGCCCTTGTTACGTTTAGGCCATTTTCTCGGAAGGTTCTTGTCACATCCGCCAGTAAACCTGGTCTGTCCGTTGTGATTAGCTCTAGCCTCACACCCTCTGATGCTCTCCTCTCAATGGCAGCCTGTATGCAGAGAATCACTCGTTGTTTCTCAGGTTCAGAGCTTATTGGTGTACCATCTGAGTGCCTTATGTAAAACTCCTGTAAATGACAGAAATTGTGAATTTATGGTTAAGAAAATCAATTGAGATTATCATCAGAATTGTTTAGAAGGAAAACAATCTGTTAAGAGCATATACCAGGAGAGCCTCTTCCTTGTCTGTACTGATGGTTGCGTGAAACACAACATATTCCATGTCAGTCAGAGTGCAAACAATATCGAACAGAAGCTTCATTCGGTCCTTGCACTGGATGTTAACAACAGAGTAGCTCCTGGCAGCCAAATTCTGGACAGTGACTTCAGGGGATTCATAATTTAGTCTAAAGATCGGCTTGCGCTCATAGTCACGATCATCAAACATCATCTGGTGCAGCCGTCGCTCTGTATGAGTCACTGCTAGAGAAAATGATGTTTTGGCACTTCTAATATCATTATCCCCTTTGAGTACGTTCCTTAGCCTTGTTTCAATCATGTCAATCTTTTGCGAGTCCTCAATAGGTGAACCAGAATCACAGTCTCTCAAATACATCAGGGAAGCAATTCTTCCATTGTGTGTCCAGACTTTAGACTCCACAACACTGCACAGCAAGTCAGCAAGTACAGCAAACACCTCAGACAACAGCCCGACCCGGTCAGTACCAGTGAGCTCCAGTGCAGTCAACCCATCAAAGCTTTTGGATCTCACATGGTGAATGGTACCCATAGACTACATATATTATACAAAAAGATCAAATGTCATTTTTCCGCCACAATTGTCTTTAAACGCAACTATCCTAACGAAGAAAACCAAAGCCTCACCTGTTCAAGATAGTTGATAACTTTTTCATCAGCCAGCTTGTTCCCGGCCTGATCGCTGACATGGAAAACTGCAAGGAATCTTACAGCTGTTAAACTCAATCCCCACCATAAGCTTTCGCTATATAAAAATCACAGCTATCAGTAAGAAAAGAACTCTCACCATCCATGAAAAACCGGCCATCAGAACAGATGTAAGCTTTCTTAATGGAAAGGTTCAAATCAGCAAGAACTTGCACAGCTTCCAGCAGTATTCCATGCTTCCTTGCGCTGTCTACCTGTAGATCCAACCCAATATAACATACATCCCCATGTTAAAACAAAACTCATTAACCCAATTGCTGTCAAAAATACCAATTCAAAAAAAAGCCATAGGAACTCCCAATTACCTTGACAATTGTCGCAGTGGGGCATACGGAGTTATCAATTACAACCCTGCGAATCAGTCAAAGGAAGCTAACCATGTTAGCAGCAATAATTTGAGTATTCAAAATTTGAATTCAAATATCAAAATCAACTTCAGGAAACCAGCAATAATTCATGAGACGTCAATTCAGATAAACTAATAGGGCACCGACTAGACACTTTCCAATAACTTCAAATTAAAGGAAAAACATCTAGGGTTTCAGTTCAACATGGAATTTCCTAATCAACCAAGATCTGAAAGGACGCCTTAAATCCAACGAATTACCTTGTAAGAAGAAGATTAAAAAATATATTTCAAATCTGGAAAAAATCAGGTCATCATCCACACAAGTTATTATCCACAAAACCAAAAAAATTTAAAAAAAATCAAAAACAAAACAAAACCCTAACGCAATAAAATCGGACTCGAAAACTGGAATTTCACAGAGAGACGTTTTAGAATCCGGAAACTGACGGTTCAGGGAACAACACATGTCAGAAGAGTTTCGGAAAAGTAAGTCGGTGATGGACCTGGGGGTATTCATCCTGCTAACGAGCTTCTCGTATTCGTTCATAACCGGCGACGAGGACGATAACAACTCCATCATCTCTTCAACAAAACTGCTTCAATCGAAAGTAGCAACAACAGCAGTAGGAACCGAAAGTCTCCAGCGCTAAGGGTTGAGTTTCCGGGGACTGAGGCACGACGTTGTTCTTCGCCGGAGGAATCGATTTTGGAATTAACGGCGGTGGGCACGGCGGCGTTGAGCCTCTGCTTTTTTCTCTCTCTGTGATTGGGGTTCTGAAAATCAGGGGTTGAGAGGATTTTATATATAAATGAGAATTAGAAATAATAAATAAATTTGGAAAAAGGTATGACTTTAGACAGCCGAGCCGAGTTGATATGGGATATTTGGAGTAGCGGCTGGCTGAAGCTGCCCGAGTAACGATTATCCGCTGACCAGAATTGATTGGTTTTCTACCCGAAAATGTGAAGATGGGTACGTGGAAAATGTGGAGTAGTCAAACAGATGATTAAATGAGCGAGGTGATTAGAGCAAAATAATTGTCAAATTAAGTTCGAAATTAAAATATTTGTGCGCGCTAAATATAATTTATTTCTAATCGGAAGTGTGAAGTATCTGTTAGTATTACAGGGATCAATTAGGTCTTAATGAATTGATATTTAATAAATTAATGACGATCACTAAGATAAGCCATTAACAACACAAGCAATTAAATCACACATTTTTAAAACGCATGTTTTTGTATTAATGCATTGTGGAATACAATTCATCAACTAATAAAATGTTTTTTTTGTTAAATGCTTTTACATTAATGATCATTTTAAGGGAGAACTAAAACAAAACTTATTACTACACGAATGTTTCCAATTTTATAGGGGCTAAATGCACAAATTAAAGGGTAGACAAGCTAATAAAGTGATTTATATACACAATGAGATGTTGTATTAACAATGATGAGGATTACTCTTGAGTAGTCGGCGAATGTGCGTCTTATGCGACTCTATCTCAAGCAGTGGCGTAGGCAGATAGGGTCGGGTGCGGTCGGCCGACACCATTGTGGCCAAAAAATCGATGTAGTATACACAGGGGCGAAGCCAGGAGGAAGGGACGCCGGATGGGGATCGATTTGGATTCGCCGGTCGTGGGTAAAGGAGAGGTGACGGCATTGGAGAGGAGACCTGGTCAGACAACGTAAGAGTATTTGTTGGTGAATGTGAACGTGGCGGATAAAACGGTAAATTTAAAACAAAGGGTTAACAGCAGCAATGCGGAGCGAAACGTTGTCGTTTGATGAAGTAGAGACATTGTGAAAGTTGTTGAGATTTAAGAATTTAAAAAGGAATTCAATTCAATCTTTGTTGACTCTCTCTTCTTTACGATTATGTACTAGCGTACCGTCCGTCGTTCCGACGGGAATGTGGCGGGAACAATAACTTGTTACCTGTTTTCATTATCCGTCATTCCGAATGCGCAATCGAACCGTTCAAATAATAGTTCGCTATGCAATTATTGCAAGACTGCGTGAGAAAGTTAGATGTATGAACATGGTTTATATAGAGTAGATTTTTTAGTTCGTGAAGTAGTTTAAGCGATATGGGATAAAAGTGTTTTGAGCCTGAGTGTTTTAGGCTGTGACATATTTTAATAATGAATTTTATAATTTTAGCGACGAAAAAAGTCGCTGCTATATGGATGATTCAGGACACCCTATTCTTTTATATGTTAGATAAAATAATGAAAGATAATAAATGAAAAATGTATAGAGATTGTAGAGAAAGTTTAACTGTGAGAGAAAAATATTTTATTCAAGGAAGTAGAAATAATATTTGAAATGTTAAAAAAGAAAATGAGAATATTAAAACTGAAGTATTTGAAAGTGGATTGTCATGTTGTCTATCCGAACCCAACATCATTTGAGCGTGACTGCTTTTTACTGTGTAACATGTCGCAATTGCTTAATTAATAAGGTTAATTACACAAAAATGTATATTTCAGGCATGTTTCAGCAAAATTTGCGTATAATTAGTTTTTCCACTTAAATGCAGGAAATTCAAGCCTACTTTCAGTTTCCATTTGAAAAGACGGAAAGACGCACGTGTCAAATTTAAAAAAGAAATGAAGAAGAAAAAAAATAAATTTAAAAAATAAATTAAAAGTCGAAAAGTTATTCACAAATATTAAAAAAAAACATGAATTTCTTTTAATTCAAAAAATCACTTTTTAAAATTTTTATTTTGTATTTTTAGTCCTGGACCCCAAATAAAAATTTCCAGTGCCAGACCCCAAATAAAAATTGTGGACTGGGTCCGGAACTGGAAATTAGAGGAATCATTGTTGCCTTCATTTAGCTTCAGAGATGGGTTGTCAGTGAGCTTGCTTCTTTTCAGATAGTACAGAAGCTATTTGAGATCTTAAGAATGGTGAAATAGGTAATGAGATTATGTTAACTACTTTGGAGGAAGGTAGAATGTTGTTAAGGAACAATCCAGGGTGGCAACTTATCCATGTTTTCAGAGATGGTAATACAGTGGCGGATTTTCTTGCCAAGAAAGCTAGACCAGAACTTTGGGCTTGGATTCACAATGATGCAATACAGCTCCTCCCGACACATATACTGGGGTCAGTTTACTGAGAATTCTTTACTCTGAAAAATAATACACCTGATGATGCATCACATGATTTATTCTATTGGCGCTGTAAGATTATATGTAGTCCTGCTTCTTTTATTTAAGCAGCTTGAAGTAGGCTTCGTTATGAATTACAAATTCACCGTATCGGAAAAAAAAACTTTTTTATGAAATAAAAATCAATTTTTTTTGAAACAGTGATTAAAATTAGAGAAATTTCAAGAACATATAAAAGTTGAAATTTATAAACATATCTAAACGATCCATACACTCGTTTAAGCTAATTGTACGGTCTTTTTTGAATTATGTTTGGCTGTTGAAAAAACCATCCACACGTGGTACAATTCATGAGAAAATAGTTAAGCATATACGACTTTAAGAATAAGCGCACCATTGGACAATGGGTTGAACATTCTCTTATCCGATCAAAGGTTTAACCCATTTCCATAATTTGCAAAATACACCAGTATGGATCATCGTTGGGTTGCGGGAATGTCTGGATCTCCAATCGGGTGGACTAACTTTCAATTCAACCCACCCGTCAGTCCATTGGCGTGCTGCAAAAATTCAGATCCTGTCCCAAATCTTAGTCCACCCGTAAAGTTGCCCTAGCACTTTGCACGTGCATGCAAAATCTCATATTCACATTTAGGCCCTCCTACCTTTCCATAAGTTAACCATGTTCCCATCGTAATTCCATTTATTACGTTACAATCAGGCGTCGACACAAAAGCTTCTTCTTCGCACTTTCACCATCTCCGTAAATCGTGCTGCGTTGAATTCGGCCTAAAAACACGAAGTGATCTCGTTTTCCGCGCCGATCATCGTGCTCGATTTGGATCGGGCCGAGCGGTTAGGGTTTTCGTTTGTTCTTTTTTATATTTGTAAAATGCGGAGAAGGACGTCATCTGGCAATCGGTTGTCAGACCATGCATCCCGATCTCCAATTTCGTTAGTAATGTTCACAATGCTGGCTACATTGAGTGCTCTTTATATTGCTGGACGGTAGGTGTCTTGCTGTTGATTTGGTTTTTTGAGGTATACGTATTGAATTTAGGAGGTGTAGATTTTGACAAGATTTGGGAATTTATTTAGTTGAAATGTTTGATAAATTTTGAAATGGTGATAGATTGTGGCAGGATGCACAGAATAGGGTTTACTTGATTAAGGAGCTTGACAGAAGAACTGGTCAGGTAACATTTGCGCAGAATATGTTGAGTGTATTCAGCCCGCACTTCTTAACTGTAATCTGATGTGTTTTTTGTTTTGTTTCCAGGCACGTGCAGCAATATCAGTTGCTGATTCGTTGAAGATCATAACCTGCAGGTATTTTGAGCGACGGCGCTAAATGTATGACTAGTACTGTAAATGTGCTTGTGAGAGTGAGTAGTTCTAACTTTTATATGCTTGTGAGAGTGAGTAGTTCTAACTTTTATATCTGTTAGGGAGCAGCTGAAGAGATACTCCACTGTGAAGGATGAACTGGCTAAAGCTAATAAGGAAGGCTTTTTAACCAAGTTTTCTTCTGATGGTGCTCCAACGAAGAAGAAGGCTTTAGCTGTTGTCGGAATAGTTACAGGTTTTGGCCGCAGAAAAAATAGAGATGCTATTCGCAAAGCGTGGATGCCGACTGGTAGAACCTTCACTCTTGAGTATTGCCATTTTGATATTCGTCATCCTTATTGAGCTCTATTTTTCTACCTAGCAGTTATGATATGATGTCTTTGACATAGAACTTAGTCCTTGCGGTGTTGTTGTGAGATTTGAAGCTTATCAACTTGTGAACTAGAGTGTGATTGTCTTACCCGCAACAAATATGTGTACAGTTTTAGAGGTGTACGTCTGTACCCGGACTAACGTGCATTTGCACTATTTTAGAAAGCACCTTCAGTCCGTAATAAGTGACTGAAAGATTGCATTTTTTCTGATGTTCTAACTCCCATCTAGCAGTTCTGTTACAGAGGCCTTGAAAAGTAAGCCTAAATATTTTATTCACTAGCGCTGCTAATTAGTTTTTTATTATGATTAGGATATGTTCGGCCTCTGCGCCTCTTTTCAAAGTTCTTATAGTGCGTCATTATTTGTTTTTGTTTTTCCATTTCATTTTACTTCATTCCTCAGTGATTCGTATTGTGACTGTCTAATAATTTTGCAGGGTCAGCACTGGACAAGCTGAAAGATGAAAAAGGCATTATAATACGTTTCGTAATAGGAAGAAGGTTGGCAGTTCTTCTCCAGAACCCTAAATATAATCGAGTGTGCTTTCTTCACCATATACAATTATATGTTTGATGATGTTACAGTTCGAACCAGGGAGACAACATGGACAGGGATATTGCGAGTGAGAATAGGGAGACAAACGACTTCATTATTCTTGTATGTTAGTTGATCATTTTCTTTTAAGCAGTTAGGTTATTGCATTATTTTATGCTTTGAGAAAGATGCCACATGGTAGGAGATGTGAGGTCTGAAGCTGCAGTGTCATTTCTTTCTACAGAATGATCATATTGAAGCACCTGTAGAACTTCCTAGGAAAAGCAAGCTGTTTTTTATTCATGCAGTAGAGAAGTGGGATGCTGACTTCTACGTCAAGCTCAACGATGATGTTTTCCTAAATATAGGTATAGAGACCCTTTGATTTGAGCTACTGCACGCAAAACTCTTAGTATGTTTTTGTGAGAAAACTTAGTAAACCATCATATACCGATTAATCTGTCATGACAATAGGACTTTGAAGGATACTCATCATTACTGCCTCTTGTATGTCTTTTAAACGATCTAATGCACCATAGATTTTGTTCAAAATGTAGCCTGACCACACAATAATCGCACTGTTCAGATGCCTTAGGATCAATGTTGGCTGCTAATTTGGACAAACCGCGTGCTTATATGGGTTGTATGAAATCAGGCGAGGTTTTCTCAGACGCGTATGTGCAGTATTATTTACCTTAAACTTTATAATGAGGAACTGAGAGTTTGCTGCCAAGAATATAGTCTTAGTTATAAATCGAATTTTGCAGGACCAGCAAATGGTATGAGCCAGAGTGGTGGAAGTTTGGAGATAAAAAATCGTGAGTAATATCGCACTTGAACTTTGTTGCTTGACTTATGTGCATGGTGCTATGCAGCTACGTATTTTGATGTAATGGAAGGATATTAATCCTTTTTTGTACTCAATTTCGTGCTCCAGATATTTCCGACATGCTTCTGGTGAAACATATGTGATCACACGAGCTTTGGCTCAATATATATCAATTAACAGGTGACTGAACTTTTTAGTCTTCCTCAAAGCCTTGGAAGTAAATCAATAATTCCGATTTGTGTACATACATGCCCTAAGCTCTTTCTAAGCCTGAGCTGTGCATCCTCTGCAGGTCCATTCTTCGTACATATGCCCATGATGATGTCAGCGCAGGATCTTGGTTTGTTGGCCTTGATGTTAAGTATATTTCTGAAGCGAAATTTTGCTGCCCATCATGGAGTCCAGGCATTTCCTTACTTCTACTCTGTATCAATACTTGCTAACATAACTATCACATAGACAAGTGTGCATTTTCTTACTCATTTAGATTGATACACTTTGCAATGGATAACTGCATGTTGCACAATTGGCTACGAATCCAGGGCATACTGCCTCTGTCCATTTTGGAAGCACGCTCAGGCAATTTATTGAAAATTAGAAAAATCAGTGTCCCTTGCTATACTGCAAGTGTCTTTGAGTATCTATACTGAACATTTTTCACTTTGTACAACTGATTTGGTTATGCTTAGTAATTTAGCTTCCCCTCTCTTATTGCAGGGGCTATATGTGCAACTGTATGAAGTCGGCCGTGTCTGTATCAAGTCTTTCCAGCGAGCAGGATTCTCACTCATATACTGACTGACATAAATTTTTTCCGTAACATCTATGCTGAACATCTAAAGCTCAACTTAGAGGAGTCTCAAATCAAATATGTGTACATTCTTTGCATACAGGTTCATTTTTTATTTTTGTTTGGAATCCAAGAATTTTGATATATGTTGATGTATTTACTCTTGGTAGCTGAAACTACAACCAGTAAAAGCTAATAAGAATCCCGTTGCCAAAAGCAGAAGCAGACCCGTAGGGATTACTTGTTTGATTGGTTAGTTATGGTGCGTTTGAGCAAGTACATGACAAATTCAGGGCACCGCACATACTTTGCTGGGGATGGACACACTTACTGCAAATATTCACTTAATATTTGATGCTTCGAAAGGCTTGGAATACTCCAACCCAAAATAAATACCACCACCCATCAGGCAGAGGCGCCGGTAAAACCAGCACACAGTCAAAGAGACCCTCGATGACACGTGCTAGGCCCTTAGTAATGATATCAGGCAGTCTTCGTATACAGAATGACTGGAACAGCATCTCAGTCGGTGCCTGATAATTGCACGCATCAGGGGATGCATGTTCTTCCTTGAACACATCAAATATGTGTCACTCTCAAGCAATTACTTTATCGATAGTCAACTTCCCTATGGTTCTGATAAGTTTCTTTCAAGCTTGAGCCCTCTGAATATGAGATCCAGTAGATGTATCTCCTTCTAGATCATGGAAATATGAGAGAACGAAAATGAAGTAAAATTTTAAATGGATGGGAATTCCTAAAAGAATCCATATAAGTGATTGCTATTTTACCTAAGGATGTCGAAAATTGCTTAATAAAATCAAAGAAATAATAATATGCCAGTCCACAACAACACTCGCTAAATCACCAGTCCGTAAACACAAAATGCCGACACAATCACAAACGTGACCAACGAGCATCTGACCCAAGTCGAAGACGATGACGGGAACGAGCGGCCAACGTGAATTCCTACTTTCCTTTCATTTTTTCCCGTGAAAATCAATTAAATTTATTTTTAAAAGATTCTTCCAAACAAAATTTGACATCTTTTTCTCTCCAGCCAACCAGGAAAAAGGTAAAAAAGTTCTCAGTTACCATTTTCCCCTGTGTTTCCACAACGGTAATAAATTCAAAAAATAATTTCTTTCTTCGTCCCAAAATAAAAGCCTTTGATTTATACGCTTCATTGAGTCGTTTATTATCACAAATTTATTATATTTTCGTGATGAAATGTTACTTTTTGGTAGTGTTTTGCATCGCAGGTGTATCTAGAGCATTTGGGAAGAAACTGGATTAAACAGACATTTTATGGAGTATTCCACCGAAAATGCAGACTTGACCTTTGCTGCTTCGTGAGCTTGCTGAGAATTCATTATATGTCCGATGAAAACAATCTATATGGAGTTTGAAAGCTGACTCAAAGAGCTACAAATCTCTAGTTTACACCAAATTCAAATTCTGAGCATAAGACGTTCGAAATGGAGCTAGAAGTCACAAGTCAGTGCAATCCGCAGAAGAGGAAACAGACGGCCACGCGGCCACATTTGAATTACCTACTCGGAGACTACTTGAATTTCCGAAAACTCCTTAAGCCTCCGCATACTTAATTCCAGTTGGCTAGGGGTACGTGTTGGATGATGACAGCATGACGTTAACGACAAATTTTTGGAATTTTGGGTATTTCCTTTTTTAAAATTTTGGTAACAAGGACCAATTAACTCCATAATTATCAAGTAAAGTATTTGGAAGGCAAGAATTATCTCCAAATATCTAAATGGGATTTAAGGAAGCAAAAATACTAATCATAACAGTATAAATATAAGTGCTAGGGCGACACACTTGAGGGGGCGGCTGTCGAGGGCAACAATTTTCATCACCAAACGCCTGCGGTTGATTTTTGTTTGTGTTCTGTACTCGTTCTTGTTCATCAAACTCAATCTTTTATTTTAATTACAATATTTTTCAGTATCTAAACCCTTTTTCAGTTCGGAGAATTGTGATAATTGCGACATTATAGTATGAGACTTGTGCTTAATTTATATGCAAGTTGAATTATTCTTGTTCTCACTCTTCAATGCATGCTTTAATTATTTACTGTGCGTAGCCTAGCGGTGAAACTCAATTGATGTTAGTTATTGTGTGATACGTAGGAATTGATTGATAGTAACTAAGTCTAGCGGTGGAATTATTATTGTGTTTTGACTATGTGAATGTTATATCTCCTTGATACTTTAGTGGTTAATAGTGGATTGAACTCATAATTTAGGTAAGTGTATGGTGAGATTATCTGATTAGAACAGATAGCGTATTACTTTAGCGAATGTACGTAGGTTGTATCTTTAGCGGGAACAACTTTGTTTAAATCAATATTGTATGATATATGTTGTCGATGATTACTTGTCGCATGAGCAATTTCCTGGACTGATTTTTCTTTGAATTGTTAAACTCAGTATTTACTTTTGCGTTCGAAAACAAACTCTTGAAAACCCCCTTTTAGGAATTAATTTTTGTTATTTTTTACGAATTCAATACTGTTTGCTTTCCTTTGGGTTCGATCCTGCTTACCACTTTATAAGTATTTAGTAGGTACTATAAATTCAAGTTTGATGCGTACAACGACGCGAGTTCATTCATATGCAAATCCCACATATTAAGAAACGTTATTGATTTCCTTTTTTTAACTCTTGTTTAATGTATTATTACATTAAATATGTGGAAGAAACCTTACAATTAATGAGATATATATGGGTAAAGTAAGAATTTGATGTTAAATTATTTACTAAATCTAATAAATGGAAATAAAAATTGAGACATTCCGGAAAAGAAAATGTGGACTTATAATTTAGACGGAAGGATTAACAATATATCAGCTGACAAGTCACGAGGGAATGGAGGCTTTCCCCAATGTCAGAATTGAAAGTTCTTTAGTTATTGATGTACACATTATATACCTAATGTCCGGACGCAGCCATTCCAAAGAGCATCTGCACGGCGGAAAGGATTTGAACCGTTTGCTGGGAGGTTGTGTGCAACGCCGAAGTGAGGAATGGAACTAGCAAAGAACGGTCAGTCAGTGAACAGGAATAGAACGTTTGGGAGAACGTACTGTCGCTTCAATTACAATAATTATTTGGCCCTGTTTAAGCCAAATATGTAGGGTAGAGATCAGGTAAAAAATGTCTAAATATAAAAAGTATAAAAAGATCATAATCATAGATGTACCTCTAATCAATGACTGAAATTATCCAATTAATATCTATTTAATTATAATAAAAATGATTATTCAATGTTTGAGGGTAT
>JAWWMW010070163.1:0-14441 GCA_035048345.1 Echeveria elegans | reverse complement strand
TAGAATGGTTGCTTCTTCTCCAAGCAAAATCACCACTTGCCATTCCTTTAAACTCGAGATATCCTTCTTGATAAACACTCCAAAATATTGCTTTAAATATTATTTTAAGAAATATACAATATCCATCAATAATATTCCATCATTATCAATTTTCAATTGATAAAGAGTTCAGACTCAGGAGGTCTCAGATTCTGAGCAACTGTTCAGACTCAGACTCTGGGACGACTCAGGTCATACAAAATCAATGACTCAGAATCTCTCCTTTGATCCATGATCATTTGCCCAAAAACATTGCCACACATGAGCACTAGGTTTCAATGTTCTCTCAAGTTTAAAGTTCTAAGGACTGATGGGTTCACCAAGGGTGTGAGCTTCTTTTGAGATTGTCTTAAGCCTCGAGTTGAAAGCAATGATCGATTCATCTTTGCTCATCCTTAGGTTCTCAAACCTGGTAGTCAGCTGTTGCATCTTGCTCTCCTTGACTTTGTCAGTCCCTTCGTAAGTGACCCTCAGAAAGTCTCACGCATCCTTTGCTGCAGTACATTGTTGAATCAGGGCATATATCTCAGGTTCAACCACATCAAAAATGGCGTTCTAGGCTCTGGAGTTTGCAGCAGACCGATTGTCTTTAGCGGTTGTCCAAGAAAGCTCATATTTAGGTTCAAAAATTCCATTTTCATTGATATTTTGAGGGCAGGCCATTTAACTAGAACATTTCTCCAAGCTTTGACATCCATGCCTTTGATGTAAGCCATCATTCGAGTTTTCTCGAAAGAATAGTTGCTTCCATTTAGCATTGGTGATCGGATGGATGCTTCACTGTATCCCACTCAGTGTACGACATGACTGTGTCAAGAGTCCGAATCGACTTAGTGTCTGAATCACCGGATCGATACTTATTCTGATACCAATTTAAATTGTGTCGAGTGACCCGTTCTGACATGACATGACTGTGTCGAGTGACCCGTTCTTATACCAATTGAAATTGTAAGCTTAATGCAGTTTATGATTCAGACTTTGTTTAGTCCAGTTTCTATGCAGTTAGTTAGAGAGTGAGACGTTACAAAAAGTTGAAAGGACATAGAAATTCGTAACCCGGTTTGGCTCCTTTAAGGCTTAGTATGGAGGGCTTCTCCTCAAGCCCGGTGGAAACAATTCACTAATTTGAAAGGTCTTGCAAGTCACTTACAACCTCAGGTAATGATCAAGGCAATAACAATTCTAGTGAAAAGATATCAGGAAACCTCAGTCCTTCAATTCAAGACTCAGTCTTGATTTCCACCAGTTCAGACCCAGTCTGAACTCTTCTGTGCATGTGCACTCCCTCTCAGTCAACACTGATCTGGATCTGAAGTTTTTAACAGCTTGTCGCCGTTCTTTGAGTATCACCTTCACGTGATTGATGAACGCCAAAATTGTCTCGTGTACTTCTTCAATGATTTGTACTTTTGCTCTTGTATAAATTGACTTTGTTATGACTCTTGTTGCCTTTGAGTGTTTGTATTTTGTCTGAAGCCTGTAACAGCAGATCAACGTTCTATGTGAAGAATAAGGACGTCGGAATTATGACTTTTTCTCTCCATGAATGATAAGTGTATTTTCTCTCGCGTAATTGACATTCGTACTTCAAGAAAAAATCTTCATTCGTATATATAGGCATCGGCTGCTTTCTCTCCAAACAATATCTTGATTTGCCAAAACTTGATAATGAAGTTTTCCTTCTTGATAATGATTCCAAATATTGCCTTTGAATATTATTTAGGCAATATATATAATCCACCATTATCTGATAAATATATTGAATGAATATATCAG
Organism: Echeveria elegans; assembly: GCA_035048345.1. Classification (NCBI taxonomy): domain Eukaryota; kingdom Viridiplantae; phylum Streptophyta; class Magnoliopsida; order Saxifragales; family Crassulaceae; genus Echeveria; species Echeveria elegans. The sequence goes on along the minus strand of JAWWMW010070163.1, from coordinate 12,626 downwards.
ATATATTATACCCGTCACTTGAATATTTCATATTTATCAGTTTCCAATAAAAAAAGATACATATTACTATAATCGGCAGTGATGTGGCATAATCTGAGGTCTTAGCCTGAGGTCTCAGGCGCTATGATGAGTATATCATTGTCCGCATACATTGTCACCTCTGAGCACACAACTTCATTTTTCTCTTGGCTTTGATGGCAAGGAATCAAATTGAACAACGAAAATGAAACTTAAATTGAACAACGAAAATGAAGCTTCATTTTTTTTAAATTAAAAAATATTACATTCAAATTTTACATGTACCTACAGAAATAACACCTCTTTGTACACTACATTTTTAGCGAACACTTCCTTACATTTGCCTGATTTAATTTAGTGTTCAGCGCAGATACATCTCTTGATAATGCTACACAGAGTTGTCCGTGGCCAAAAATATGATTTCTCAAAAATATCCCCACATTTGGTATCATCTGTCCTTGTGATTTGTTAATTATCAGCGCAAAACTATCGCGTTCGGAAAACTGATACGTTTTAGCACAAAAGGCAAATCACAATCATCTTCGGTGTTTAAGGGCATTTGTTGAAGGAATATCCTGGTTCCATAATAATTTCCAATTATAAGTTCAGCATTGATAAATGTGGTTGTTAGATTGCTACAAATTAACCGAGTCTCATTACATAATCCGAGTTGTGGATCCAAATTTCTTAATAGCATAATTCGACAACCAATTTTGAGAGCCAACTTGTTAGGGGGGAGACCGCTCGGATATAAAGAATTTAAGACCCCAGGCTGGTAAAGATTGTGAACATCATCATCGACAGAGCCCAAGAAGTGTATTCTATTTTCTCACCCGAAAATAATTCGATGACATGGCGTTTAATCGATCCACATCCGAATTTTTTTGGGTAATTATAACTCTGGTAACCATTCAATTCGAGTCGTATATGTGATGCTCCATGTTTGGAAATGTAGAATTTATTAATTGCACAACTGATTGTTCACCTTCCCAAGGTATAATCATATGGTCAGGTATTCTCACATACTCATCATGGATTGTCGGTTCACAACCATCCCCAACTCGCATTATAAACTCAGAAAACTGGTTATCATCTATTGCATGCATATTAACCTTCAGTTTTTCAAAATGTCTACTTTGGACCAAAATATTGATTTGGAAATGCTCGCCGTTACTTGCTGACATCTGTTTCCTTTTATAACAACAGGTAGGATTTGTCTAAAATCTCCACGAAGACAACCACTTTACGTCCAAACGGAGATTCATTTTTCATTACGTCTTGTAACGTCTTATCGAAAGTTTCAAATACATATTTGTTAGTCATAAGAGCTTCATCCCAAACAATTAATTTTACTCACCTCATTAGTTTAGCTAGATCCTCTGCAGGTCTATAAGACAGTGACTGTCAACATCCGGGCGCAAAGGAATTTTAAATCTTGAATGTGCAGTTCTACCTCCACACAAACCATTGGCTGCTATTCCAGAAGAAGCTACCGCAATAGCTATATTTCCGCGCACTTTTACATTAGCAAGTAGAACTTTGTATAAAAAGATTTTACCCGTGCCTCTGGGGCCGTCAAGAAAAAACATACCATCGTCTCCATTATTGATTGTGCTCATGATCCTACTGAAAGCTTTAACTGATATGAATTTAATTTTTGAACTGCATGTAGCATCTTCGGTTTGTATATGCATTTGAAGTTCATCCAAAATAATATTTGGAAGTCCTTGGATATCATGTGTTGTGTATGTCCTTGTAGGCAAATCATACTGATTAATATCTTTTCCATGATTTTGCAAAAGTCTGTTAATGTCATCAAATATTTTATGTTCTGCAACGACATTTGCTTCACAACCATTCGGTATGTAATCCTCCATCATTAATTGTTTGAACACAAGTCATAGATCAAGAACATCTCTAGGATTGCAATTAACTAAATTAATACGAACAACATGCGTAATGCAGATGACATTCGAACTCTGCTTGCCTCAGCCAAAGTTTGCTGAAAATAATCAGAGCGCTCGAGTAGGTCCAACCTCTTAGCCGCTTGTTTATAAAATGAACATAACTCGCCTGCAACAGTGCGTAGCTCCTCAAAAGACCTCAGAGCATTTACGTGATTTAATAGGATCCTCAGGTAAAAAAATTCACCTTGATGAGGTGAAACACTGTAGATTATTTCAACTACTTTGCTATGCGCAATACATCGAGTCCATTCGCTACGTCTGCCATTCCACACAAAAACTTCAAAAACTGATGATATAGGTAACAACCAGTGTTTTGGAGTTCTTGATTTTTGATGAAAAATTCTGTAAGCATGGTTTTTGTGTTGTTTTCATCTAAAGAATATAAGTAACTCTATCACCTTCCCTAAAATGCACTATCTGACAATTTGGTAAGTGAATCGAGAGTCGATAGACAGACGATATCATTCTGCTCATTTCAAAGTTGAAGATATGCCACATAGCTTCAGGTGCTGATATCCACCTTTCGTTCACAAACTGTTGTATTTTGTCATTACCTTCCCCATGTCGATCTTCTAGCATGATTCTATCCGGCCCTTTATACACGTACTTGTATAAGTATTTAACACATGAGATGTTGTGAGTAACTTCAACGTTTACGTGGCAATCGTATTTGAGAAGTAGTTGTGAATTATATGGCACTACCCATCGGTTGTCAACAGATTTTGCATAATTATCAAGTCGCATCAGCTTACCACACCGCCTTCGATACACAGGATATGAATCATGTCCTCTCGTGGTTGTGTTGCAAAATTTCTTTGGGTAATTTTTTTTTTCACAATCCATTTTTCATACACGGATATCTTCTGTCATCACAATCATTTGGTCCATGTATCATATGTTTCAAAACTGCATCATTTAGTAGAGGTTCAGATTCAGGTGAAGGACTATTGGCTCGAACAACTTTGTCATACTCACATGAATTTTGTAATTTATCTGATTCTACTAATATAATAAGCATATGAGCATGCAACAGTCCTCTTTTCTGATATTCCACGGCATACATATATGAATGACTTTTTCCAAAACTCCTCTGTGAATTATATCATGGTAAACTCTTCCAACTTTGCTTTAAAAATATGTGATAGAAGATCTGGTCTGTCTTTAGGTGACTGCCCTGAAGTAGCTATTTCGTTATTTCCTTCCAATTTTGATTGCACGTGATCGTTATCATGAAGTTTGGCATTCCATAATGATGTACTAAAGCCATGGAGTCTTGATACCTCTTATGATGATCACAATAGCTTCCAGTGAAAGAAGACGGCAACACATAAGATTTTCTGCCAACATTGCCTGTTGATAAAGTATATGAAAATTTTAGAAAATATATATTGAGAAATCTATTGGGGTGGATTACAACTTTATTTCATAAATACATGCTTCATTCTCTCTCGTACTGAAATAGTCTTGTAGTCCTTTATAGAGATCGTCACGTATAGTATGTTGATGATCTCTATACCATCTAAGTCTTTGAGTCAATTTTAACGCAAACATCGACAATCTGAACAGTAGGAGAAATACAATTTCAAAAATTATAATAAAGTAGGTATTCAGATTATAATAATAATTTTAAAACTGTACTGATTTACCTGAAGCAAGTAAGAGCAAAATTCACGACATGTAACTAACCACCGGACGTAGTTTGGTTGTTTACATCCCATCTATAAAGTCGTATGGTAACAAAAGAATATACTGGAGTGGATAGTATTCGGCAGTGCCAGGTACGGTGTTGAGATTACTGCTCACAGTCTGACTGATTATGTCTCGTGAATTTATATTTCAACACTATCTCCATGTACAATGATAGCGTAGTCGGAAGGCTGTACGGGTGCATATTAGGTGCTTGTTGCTTAATAATTACTTTGGAAGTCGGTAAATCCTGTCGTTGCCCTAGTTGGCGTAATATTTGCACAAACGGATTATACCTCTGAAGAATACTCTGTATCTTCACCAAATGTATGTAAAGTGAATCACTTTCAAGCATTCTACTCTGAACCTCATGATCTATGTCCAATACATATGACTGAGCATATCTTGGCCTGGAGTCAGTTACAGGAAGCAAACTCCCAATTTTATGATAAATGGCTCCATGTGCACGAAATGTGTACACACCTCCACCTCTTCCTGCTAAATTTTCATCATAGTGGACTTCCATAGAAGTAAACACAAAAAACATTATTGTACAAACGAATATACTACCTAAAATGTCTTCTTTCCCATGTCATGTCGCTGAACATATCAAGTAATTCGAGCGGACTGCTGTAATGCGGTAAATTTACTTTTCCCTTTGCACAACAAATGTTTGACGACTCACGATGAACTATCAATGCCTCACAATAGTTGCACATCTCATGATCCGGCAAAATGTGTTTTGTTTGCAATATTGTTTCACGATACAAACTCGTTACATTATGATATGGAATTCAACCTCATCTTCCAATGTATGCACTTGCAGAGAAATCTAAAATTTTGAAAATATTAATTAAATAAAAGTTAATAAAATAAACACAAAAATGCATTACAATATAAATTGTTTTGAAAATTTTGTAAAAAAACGGACCTATATTTAAAATTGGATCCAATGTGTTTGTCTCACCATGTTCAAAGTTCGAAGTGAAATTCAAATTCCGCGGACATTGATTGTGCATATTATTTGGCTTATATAGTATCATAGATAATGTTAGTAAGTATTATTCTTCAATCAGATAATAAATAATTGAAAAATATAGATTGTATTTTCTTGATACCCTCGTTTAATGCGAAAACATGATGCATTTCGGTTCTGATCCTCTGTCTATGTTGTTGTCTTGAAATGGTTTGTTGTTCACGGCGACGCTTAATATGTTCTTCATTCATTTTGTGGGGATAATATTTTGTTAAGTTCAAACCAAAGATGCCAAATTGGGAAAGAAAATACAAATAGTAAGATTTTGATATATTTGATCGGACAAAAGTAGAACAACAGATTTACTTATGGTTAGAAACGTCTAATACATGAGTAGTTAAAAATATAACAAATATTTCCTCAATGGAGTGAAGATTAATCACACCATTTTGTTAATTCGTCTAGTACTCTACGTCTTTCTTATATGGCGAGGGACTTCAAATAATAATAATACAGCCAACAAAATGACCTCCTTCTATGCTTCGATCCTCGTTTAATTCTGTAGAACCATTCATCCAAGCCGATGAAATTACCTTCAGCGTCAATGTCCAGTAATGTAAGCTTCCTTAGTTTTCCTACAATGAACTTTCAGGCTATAAAAACAATCATAACAAAATCATTTAATTGTCTTAAACAATGAGAAAAAAGTGTAAATTATATGATTTCTAAAAATGAAAAATAGATTTTAGCGCATTGAAAGACCTCTCTTTGTAGCTATACAAAACCTGTGAAAAATATAGGTAACAAATAAAATAAGGTTACAAAAAAAATTTCGCAATATTCATAGAAAGAGTCAATATTTTGAAAAACCGTATCTTTTCAGTGGCAATGAATCATGTTACAAACAAAAGTGTTTCGGAAAGATCATTTGACATACTACGACATAAAATTTTGAAAAGTTCAACTCGGATACAGAAAATTCAAAAGGAAAAGTCCTAGAAAGTAACCGCATAAATAATTAAAATAGGAAAAGGAGTGCAGTTTTTCCGCAATCTTCAAGTAAAAGACTCGTACTTTGAAAAATCATATCTTTTCACTCACAATGAATCATGTTACAAACAAAAGTGTTTCGGAAAGCTCATTTGACATACTACGACATAGAATTTGAAACAAGTGTTCCTGAATACCACGGAGCCCCAAGTAACAATTATTAGATGTTCATCTCTTATATTGGTTCAAAATGCGATGTCCCATTGAGTTTTCTCGGCAGCTGTACTGAGCTACTTCTTTCATTTTCTTGTTTTGCAGTGTATGAATCAGAGACAGCTCCGTAAGTACTTAATGAGACTGCAAGACAGCATCCAAGAGCAGTATCTGTGATTTCACAAAATCATGCTTTCCAGTTTCCGCAGCACTACGAGTGAAGACACTAGCTGCCAAGAAAAATAGAATCCTCCTAATTCGCCTAAACAGAAAGCTGATGAAGAAAACAAAAAAGGTGTCTCAGGGAAAGAGTATCTGTATCAGAAGTATGAGCCTGGGGAAGATGAGAAGGCGCTTTCAAAGGTAATTACAGAAGCTATAAAACCCAAAGAAATCTCCTGATGGGAAAGGGTGTTGTCACGAATGTGAGAGAAGTATCCTTACTGCTAATGACTGATGATGATGCAACACCGGCACCGCCATCTACCAACACAACCTCAGTTCCATCCACTCAAATTACCCTGACCTCATCTGCTAACAAATACCCAGTTTTGCCTACCATCTCAACCTCAGAACAGAATGCCGCAAGCTCAACAGAGAATTATCTGGCATCTTCCTATGCGCAGGAAGGTACATAATCTATATTCAGCCTGAAATAATTTATGTTAAACAAGTCCCTCATAGTTTGACTCACACCTATTTTTTGTAGGCATGGAGGAAGATAGCCATGTAATAGTTTTGGCTAGGCCAGAGGTTTTTTTCCTCATTGAACTACGGTATTAGTTTCATCATTTGTAAGGATCTTTGGGTTAGTTAGCTTAAATTTTTTCATGAATAGGATGGATTTATTCGAGTCCACTGTGTGCTTGCCTTGTATATATGGCATTGTTGTTTGTGCTGAAAACTTGAATTCCAGTGGGAAACCTTGTTTTCACTACAAGCTGTAAATTTTTGAAGCGGAAGTGGGGGAAAGCCAAAGTTGGAGCCATTTCAACTGGATCATTCAGGATTTAATCATGTCAGGCTTGAGATATCCGCGGATGGGAATTCGGTTTTCTTTCAGCCGCTCACAGATATGGAATTATTTCAGGATCTTTGATTCAATCTCCTCTAGACTTAAGCCTTTGGTTTCAGGGACAACCAGCACTACAAAGGCGAGCGACAGCAGAGCGATTGCCCCAAAGAGCAGGAAAAGATTATCGGTTCCTAAAAAGTCCTGAGAAATAGTAAGAAAATATATGTTATGTGATTTACATCATCAATGGTACAACTAATGGTGACTTCAACTATACCTTTAAGGGAGCAAAGGCAAAGGTCACAATGGCGTTGGAGCCGAAGTTTGTCAGTACTGCAAGGCTGATTCCTCTGCCTCTTGTTCGCAAAGGAAATATCTCCGACACCATGAGCCAGCTGATGGGTCCAAATGATATCTGGTAATTCAAAAAGGCCATGTATATTATGTGGCAACTGTCACTGACATTTACAAGCAGGAATTTTTTATGAATGAATTGTTATTGTAGAACACCAAGCATCACTGAATGTGCAATATTTATTGAGCTGCTCCTTTTGAACCTGATAGCAGCCCACGTATAGCAGCAAAGAAGCCACAGCAACAATAGGGAAGCTCCCTAGGAACTTGTAGTAAGCCGAAAGACAGAGAAGTGAAACCGCCTGCAAAACAAAGTGGAACAAGAAATAAGCCAAGAACATTGTATGTGAGCGCTATCGAAAGATGTTAATTTCAAAGAGTAGAAAAAAATGATTACTATTCCAGCCACTCCTCCGATTAGCAAAGGTCGTCGTCCAAGATCATCCACTTTCAGTACAGCCACGCCAGTCATCAGTAACTGTGAAAACCGAGGATTGGGATTCTCTTCATAATGTACAAGACAGATCCAGTAACACAACTAGTGATAAAATACTTCACCTTAAAAATGCCTATCACTACAGCAACTCGTGTCGCATCAGAAGCTGCAGAAAATCCAGCTGTCTACAACCAACAGAACAAAGTTTCGAACACACTAAGAAGCAGAGGAACTTGAGTTTTAAGGAATCATTATGCACAAAATATCTAAGTACCTGCAAGATTGAGCCGGCATAATACAGAACGCTTGGTTGTCCAGTAATCTGTTGCAATCAGGACGCATGTCATTTCAAACATTTAACGCTCATTGATTATGATTATTTGCACTTATATAAGAAAAATGGAAGGAAAGGTGAAGGTTGCATTTGCCTGTTGGAAGAGGACCAGGCCGCCTCCAATAATAAAAGCTTTCAAGCTCGGGCCCTTAAAGACTTCCAGCACATTTCCTTCAGATTCTTGACCACTGTACGCAGACTTCACTGACACCATAGTCCCTTCAATTTGCTTTTCAGATACTTTGTCGCCAGCTGGTCTACCTCTTAATCTGCTTAGAGCAGCAATAGCCTTCTCTTTGTAATCTTGCAAGGAGCCTTTCCCTTGTATGGCACGGAGAAGCAACCAACGTGGAGATGGAGGGAGGGTCCACATTCCGAGTCCCATAAGTACAGCAACGGGTGCACTAAGCCCAAACATTAATCGCCAGCCTCCAACGGCATCTATCTCAAAGTTTCCAACAGCGTAACCGACCTGATATTACATTTGTGAAACAGATTCATCATATGAATGACAATGTACAGTATACAAGATCGAATGTTTCAATTTTGAGAATCAAATTGATAATGACGGTACCAGAATCCCAAGAACTATGAAAAGTTCCTTGAAGGATATTAGAGTTCCTCGTATCTGTGAGGGGCATGTCTCTGAAATATAGAGAGGAGCTCCGTGCATGGCCTATCAAATAATTTAATAGATCAGAAGACCAGACATGAATTGAAGGCGAAGAGCGCATCAAAATTATTATGCTTACCAATCCAATACCTAGACCGTAGATCAGCCTCCCTGTCAGAAGGAGTGGAAAATCAGGGGCGGAGGCAGTAACAAGAGCGCCAAGCAGATACAAGACAGCTGCAGATATGAGCTCGCGTCTTCTACCTAAGGAATCAATTGACATATAAGTTATGAAGAGAGCTTGCACCAATTAGCAATCATACTGTGGCAAAAATTAACAGTAGTGAGGTTGAGATACCAAGAAAATCAGCAATGGGGTAGACACAAAGTGAGCCAATAAGAGCACCATATAGCGAACCACTGACCTACATATTTACAAATGAATAAAAGAAATCCATAGAAGACAAAGATAAGACCTAAAGGATGAAAACCAGTTGACAGAAAACGATTATACCACAAGGCCAAGCTGCACGGCTGAGAGATCATACCATGTTGTCCCGCTTAGCTGTGCAGACTGTGAAGCAGAAGATTGGTATGACAAAGGAAGCAAAAAAAGAGAAAAGAAACAAAATGAAAGAGGAGGGGGTTTACCTGGAGGGAAATGGTAGCACCAGATGTTGCCCCAATGTCATACCCAAACAACAACCCACCCAAAGCTGGGAACAAAAACCTGCAATGAAGTAATCAGCGACTCAGGCTGGGCAGGTTCGGAACATGTAATCATGATGGGAGGAAATGAATGAATACGGTGCAATAACAGATGGCCAAGTAAAAGCCTCGAGAGTCTGATCATCAACAGGAAGCAGCGACTCATCTTCTTCCCCAGCACCAGCAGAATACTCCCTCTGAGCCCTAATCTGCAGTGCAATGCAATTTTAAAAACCGAACTCAAACCCTAATCAGAGGGGCCTTTTTTTACCTTGGTAAAATGCTTAACCCCGAATCCCATTCCCCCAGGTTGCTGTTGTCTGAGGCTCATCGAGATTCGAGATGGGTAGGCGAAGGGGAGAGAAATAGTAGGGAGTCTGATGGAGGAGGTGGGATTGAAATTGAGCAGTGCCGATGCCCCGGAAGCAGTAGACATCTCCGGTTTATCAGGGGCTCGACTCGAGTGCAATTCAAACGCTCACGCCTGCAGCTGCAAACATCACGTCCACATACATAGTGAGATATCAAAACGTGGATTTGAATGGAGCCCACTCTCCGCTTCCCGAAAAAAACCCACAAATCATTTTTTGGAATCCGGAAAAGATGGAAATCTATGGATGTGTGACTTCTAGTTCAGCCCTTCATGATTTACTCGCACTGCATTTTTCCTCAGGAGTCACGTTTTTGTGCAATCCCCTATTCATTCCTCTACTATTTAATAATCCGATGACGGTACAAGTCATAACTTGAAGCAAATGGAAGGGCTAGGAACGAGTGGAGCTCAGGTGCCACGTAAAAGAAGACTTCAGCAACGTGCCCCAGCGCCCATTCAGATCAGAGCCGACAGTGTGCCAACAAATCCTGCACCTGCTGGGATTATACCTTTGCTCTCCCCGGTCAGTATTGCAGGGAGCCAGCAGCAGCCACCACCTGCTGCTCAAGGAGTGTCTGGGGGGGTTGGCACACCGCAGGGGTCATCAAGTCTGGCCGACTCATTCAAGGCTAAGTGTGTCTTTGGTTAAGGGGATGCTATAAGATGAGCCAAAGATATAAGCTTTACTTGACCATGACCATGACCATGATGTTTTCTTTTCAATGTATCTCGCCTTTAAATCTTTGCTAATTTTTGTCCCTACAGCCTATTAGTAATATTTATCTACTTCTGTTTTTCCAGTACCAACTTCTTGAGCATGGACACAAAACGGTAAGTACATTCATCATCTATATTTATAAAAGAATAGGTAAACAGAGAATTTCCGAAAATGTTCCTTCCTCAACAATTAATTACAAATATGTCATTAAAATTAAAGATAATGAGATCGGTCCGGCCTGTTAAATAAAAATTAAAGATTAAAAATTAAAAAAATTGAGCGAAAAATATTTAGTATTTTTAGGTGAATCAAATGTAGACATAGGAAAAATTCTCATCGGTACGACAGGAGTGCGGCTAGTTTTAAAATAAAAATAAAAACAAGAGCGCCAGGATGTGAATATAAGAGATCATATATATCTTCCCACGAAAATGTTAAATATTGTAAACATTCCATTTCCCTGCAAGTGCAACATACTCCTCTTCTGTCCGCACTTAACCAGAACACATTCTCCACTGATCTTTCAAACACAAATGGATTACTCCTACCAACAGCACTACACTATCTACAACCGGTAAAACACTAACACCAATAATCAAAACTCGAACTCCCCCATCGCCTGCATATAAGGTGAAAAAGAAAAGATAATATTACTCAACTAACACCAATAGAGATTCCAGATAGAAAACATAGTAACATACCATCACACCGTATTAAAGAGAACTTCCTTGTTATTGATGTGCATGATGCTGTCTTTTAGTGTACACTTCCGCCTGCTCTTTGTGTGACTAACATGTTTCAAATTTGTTAGTACGAAGTTTCCTTAGATTGTCTTGTTTATGAAATAATTATTCTAGCAAATTACCTTGTCAAACTGTGCCAATGCTAGGTGTTTCTTGTTCAGCTCTTCTCCATCATCCAAATCATCGTGGTGGTCGTCGTCTTCATTCAAAGGTTCATCTTCATCTTCATCTTCATCTTCATCTTCATCTTCATCTTCATCTTCATGATAAATATGAATAAGAGGTATAGGGGTAGATCTACATGAACAGCAATCCAATCATACAAAATTACAAAGACGTTGGAGGAAAAAAAAAACTGACGATGATTTACATTTACCTAGAGTGGGAGTGCTGGCAATGTTGTAATCTTCACTGACAACTCCTTGGTAATTACATATCTAGAGACAAAACCGATTTCTATAAATAGAGGCAAAAGTACAAAAAGCTTCATGTAAAAGTATCACAGGAAGGCAAAGGCGATAAAAGGTGAAACTATTTCTAGGTGAGAGGCGAAAAGCGAAAAGCGAAAGGCGAGCGCCTTTCGGTTCAAAGCGCTCTGTGCTGTAATTTTACTAAATTTGTTGAATCCTATTGTAACACTTTTTTAATAGATAAATGCTAAGCATTTGAATCGTAAACAACAAGTCTAATAGTTTCACTTGATAATTTTCACAAACATTTTCGGCGATGAGGTTCCTCGCCGCCGGATTTATTGTCTAATCCTGTAAAACCAAAACAATCATAAGCCATCAAATTCACAATCAACACAGTCCCGCAACCTCGTGTTCAACTTCGAGCCACTTAATCAAATGCATCAAGAAACTAGAGTCTTCGTAGATCTTATACTTCAACATTATCAAGAAACAACTTTAAACAAACTTTAGTTATTTTAAGAAACAAAAGCTTCAGCAATGCCCCAAAGTTTCAATACAACATTCAGCAATGTAAAATTAACATCAAGATACAAAAAAGGAGTTTGAATAGAAAGAAAGCAAAGGCTTATGTTTCCTTATAATTTCATTCACGTTTCCATTCTGATCCATAGCCGCTTGAAAAAATTGACGCTAACGAGCAAATCTGAAGGTTTGAGAGGCGTGGGCTGCTGCTGAGCAAATCGAATGACGGAAACAATAAAACTAATGATTTCACGGTTAATTAAAAATAACCAACCATTTGTTTAGGGTTTTCAAAGTTCATTCATATAATTTTTTTCACAAATAACCCGTCGTATATTTTCAAGGGTAGAGATCAGGTAAAAAAATGTCTAAATATAAAAAGTATAAAGAGATCATAATTATAGATATACCTTCTAATCAATGGCTGAGATTATTCAATTAATATCCATTTAATTATAATAAAAATAATAATTCAATGTTTGAGGGTATTTAAGACATTTTGATCTGATTTATATGAGAATTATAAAACTCAAATAGGTGACAGAAA
>JAWWMW010070155.1:0-14441 GCA_035048345.1 Echeveria elegans | reverse complement strand
TGTGAGTGATAGAATAATGTAAAAGTAAGAAAATGAATAGTAATAAAGTAAGAAAGAGAGTGTATTGAAATAAAAAAAATATGAGAAATAATTACTATAAAAGGAAACATGAAGAACATAAGGGGACGCCCAAAAAAGAAAGCAGGAAGAACAAAAAAGGACAGATGGAGTATATATATATATATATATATAAATTTCAAATTTGAGGGTGGGCATGTGCCCTTGGCCCAAAGGTAGCTCCGTCACTACTCGTTGACGCCCCTACGAATCAGGTTTCTTTTTCTTTTTGGGTAAAGTTGTGAATGAGGATCTGAATTGATGTTTTTGTAAGCAATGATTTCGGTTTTTTGTTTTTTCAATTTTTTTATTACTAGTTAGTATCAACTACTATCTATCTATATAAAAGAATATCTAATTAACAAACCATACATTTACCAACAACATCTAACTAAATCTCTATCATCTAACTAAACTATTACAATTAAATATTTAACTAACAAATCATACATTTACCAACAACATCTAACTAAATCCATACATTTACCAACAACATCTCCCTAAATCCCTATCACCTAACTAAACCATCCCAACTAAATTAAAATTTTAAAAAATAAAAATCAAAAATTTAAAAATTTAAAAATGATTTAAAAATTTAAAAATTTAAAATTAAATATAAAAATTTAAATTTAAATTAAACAGAGAAACAAATCCCGTCGGGACTATGTATTTATATATCTAATATATAACAGAATAGGGGTTGGTGGTGGTCGGATCATCAAATCGAAATATTTATAAATAATCACACGGGCCCAGCCCGGTCCTGTAAAAATTAAAAATTAAATAAATTTACACACAAGATACAGATCCGACCTAACCCATTAAAATTTTAAATTAAAAATTTTATTTCACACAGATCACACGGATCCAAAAATTGATCGATCGAATCACGCACGTGTTGACCGCTACGATTGCGCATTCGGAACGACGCATTCCGTCGGGAACGGACGATTGATACATATTATTTTTACAAAGGCACATTCTTTAACATGCCCAATTGATTGAGGAAAAGTCAGCTGTTTGCAGGGGCGGATGTAAGTAGTAGGGATTGGGGGCCGGGGCCCCAATGGATTTTCTCATAACTTAGGGATTTAGTTGTGTATTTTATCATATTTACAATAAAATATAATATTAATGCTTATGAAATTTTAAAACTAATTTAAATTGTAAAGTCCCACAAAAAAGCAATTTTTTTACCTAACCATATAGTTGTATGCATGGAACTTGTGTAATTTTTATGAGTTAATAGTAAGGAACCATCCGTATGAATCTGATTTTTTTTTTAAAAAAAAACACCCGTATACATTTTTTCTTAGACACGCTCATAAAAAAAATTATTTTTCGAAATCCACATACTCTTTTATAAAACCACTCATAAGATTAGTATATATTTCTAGAAATCACTCACGTCCAAATTACACGATAAATTTAACTGCATCGCAACTTATTTTTCTTAAATGAAATACAGTGATGACAATATATATATGTACTAAAATTCAGTTTTTCGCGTCTTGTTGTACCCAATTTTATTGTATAGTTTTGACTAAGTTAGACGGGTGGCTTCCGAAAAAAATAATTATAATATGAGTGTGTCTACTAAACAAAAATTCAAATGAATGGTTTCTTAAAAGACCCAATTCATACGGGTGTTTCCTTAATATAACTCTATTTTTCTTAGATCATGATTTACTATCATTTATTATACTATAAAAATGAATTTTTAAATTTAACTTAAATATGAACTCATACTTTACAGTAACATGTCATGTAATTTAATTTATAATTTACTTTCGTTTATAATTTACTTTGGTTTTTGTATAGTGACCAACTGACCATTGTATGTGAATGTTTTTAACTAAATATCATCAAAGACTGATAAAAAAAATTCTTAAAGTGACTCTTGCATATCAAATATTAGTGCATGAAACATTTTTTGCTTTTAATTTTTTTTTTACGATGCCCTCAATAGATCAAATTTCTAGATTCGCCCCTGGCACCAAGTGTACTTGTTACCAATAGAACCCACATCAGATAAGCCATTACTCAAAATGAAATTACTGAAATCATCAGCCGACTTAGTACAAAATCTCCTACCACCACACTTTCCATTAGGACTAGTAATGGCATTAAAGTCACCCATGAGAATCCACGGAATAGAGACATTCATGGCTTCCTCGGAAAGATCATGCCAAAGTCTGCCCCGGTTCCTAATGTTGTTGGATGCATAAACGAAGGTGCAGACAGCAGAGAAATTCAAAGTACCATGATTCACCAGACATGATATGTGTTGAATGCTATTAGACAGGATAGAAACCACAGGAGGCTCTCTAAAAAAATTCATACATGCGTATTTAAAGGCGCCGCATGCAGCATACCTTGGAAACCCAGCTTGGCGGCCACACGATGAAGCTTCTGGACACTACACTTAGATTCCAAAATAACACACACAGAATGTCATGTCTCAACAAGATAGACTTAAGAAAGGTAATGGTACCTTTATTGGAGATACCCCGAGCATTCCAACATATTCCACTGATCATTGACTACACTGATCATGGCAGTGCTTGCTACCTTGAGTGATACAATCATTTATTCTATTGGACAGTTTCCTGACCTCTTTTTCCGTAGACAAAATAGGAATTTCCGAGGGCCTTTGAACTAAAGAAGATGGCCTGATGATGGATTGTTGCGCCTTCTCTTGAATACGGTTATAGCGCTCAATACCAGCCGGATGAACATAAAGGTCATTGTCTTTGTCCAGGAAGAGCTCCGTCGATGAGGACTTCCTTGACTTCAATCGAATTTCCGCCATAGAGAGGTCATTAGGGACCTTCCGAGAATGAGCGTCCATAGGACTACCAACCCGTTTTTGTTTCTCGGACGTCTGCATGGCCTCAACATGGCATGAGGCCTGGCCACTAGTAAAGTAGGAGCCCGAGAGGGTCCCTGGGCCATCTGCATTGCAGGCTCTTGCAAGGGGCTTGTTCTATAGTTGCATTTTCACTAGCATAGACAACCATGGCGAGAGAGTGAGATGTCTCGATGGTACTTTCTTTGCCTGAGACATCTTCCATTTCAGCATTAGCATTAGACCGGTCTGGTCCGACCGAGTTGGTTCAAAAAATTCTTTTTTTAATAAATTTTAGTCAGTGCAGCTTGGTCGAGCAAGGATTTTGCTCGATCGACCAAGGCATGTCTGTTTTTGGGTGAGGCTCCTCGATCAAGCTGAGCAAGCAGAGGGAAGTTGCTCAATCTAACAAGGCACCTGCTCGGTCGAGCAAACCATCCCGGGAATTTTTTTTCATAATACCCACCGCACAGTGAATTTTTCCTAATCCAAAAACTCAAAAACAAAAAAAATTAAAAACTTACTGGCCTTGCCAGGACGTAGTTGAGTCTTCTCTTATCATGAACAGACTCGAGAAGTCCTTTGCTAGGATCCATTCTTGAGAGGATATGCATTAAGCTCTGTTACTCTGGATTGCGAAGATCAAGGCTTTTCACTAGAAAGCTCCAATATTCTCCTTTGTATGCTTTTAAGCGGTGTCCATTGACCTTGAAAATATTTCCTTCTCGACTTATCAACTCTACGTGCCCATCTTTGAAAACATTAGAAATCTTGAAAGGTCTTTACCATTTAGATCGTAACTTCCCTGGAAACAGCTTCAACTTTATGTTATACAAAAGCACTTTATCTCCCTCTTTGAAAGACTTCTCTACAATCTTCTTGTCGTGCCACTTCTTTGTCTTTTCTTTGTAGAGCCTCAGATTCTCATATGCACTGAGGCGCATCTCTTCAAGTTTGTGGAGTTGATGTATTCTTATTTCATCGGGCACTTGGGCATCGAAGTTCAACTTTTTAATCGTCCACATGGCCTTGTACTCCATCTCGACCCGAAGGTGGCATGGCATGGCTCACCTCCTCATTATTTCAATGGGTGCATATGCTCTTATATGGAGACATCCCAATGGGAGTTTTGAAAGTTGTCCTATACGCCCACAAAGCTTAATCCAATTTTGAAGACCAATCTTTCCTTGATCTATTCACTGTGTTTTCCAAAATAATTTTGATCTTTCTGTTCGAGACTTCACTTAATCGCTCGTCTGAGGGTGATATGGCGTAGAAATCATATGATACACCCCATGTTTCTTCAGCATCTTCTCAAATTGTCGCTCCTTAAAGTGTGTGCCATTATCGCTAATTACTATCCGTGGAACTCCGTATCTAAGAAAAAAAACCTTCTTGAAAAAATTCTTGACCGATTTAGCGTCGCATGTATGTGTAGCTATAGCTCCAACCCATTTCGATACGTAATCGACGGCAACTAAGATGTACTTATTTCCGAAGGATGTAGAAAATGATCTCATATAGTCAATTCCTCATACATAAAAAATTTCGACTTCCAAGATACCATGTTGTGGCATTTGATCCCTTCTTGAGATGTTCCCCGTTCTTTGGCAAGCGTCGAAGACTTACCAAATCAATGTGCGTCCTTAAAGAGAGTATGCCAGTAAAATCCTGAATGTATGACTCGAGAAGCGGACTTTGAAGTAGAACTGTGTCCTCCCGTGAGTGACGACTAGCATTCTTGCACAATTTTGACTTGGTCAGGTTCGGCGATGCATCGTCTGTAAATTTCATCGACACCTAGATTGTATAAGTACGGCTCGTCCCAATAGTATCGAGTGAGGTCGTGTAAGAATTTTATCCTCTGAGCGTAACTGATCTCGGGAGGAAGCATGCTAAAAACTAAGTAGTTTACGTAATCGGCGTACCAAGATGCTTCGTTCAGTGATAACTCCAGTCCAAGTAGGTTCTCATCAAGAAACGAATCTTCTAAGGGATCGTCGATATCCTTTCCTTCAAGAGTTGTTTCTAACGTAGACAAATGGTCGACAACAACATTCTCAAGTCCTTTCTTGTCTCATATCTCCATGTCAAACTCTTGTGAAAGAAGATCCCAACGAATAAGTCTTGGTTTAGCATCCTTCTTATTTATCAAGTACTTAAGAGCTGCGTGATCCATATAAACTATACTTTTTCAACCGATTAAGTATTTTATAAAATTTGAAAAATTCTACCGCTAACATTTCCTTTTTGGTAGTGGTGCAGTTCTCTTGTATTGTGTCTAATTCTTTACTCACATATTGAATCATATGAAGATGTTTGTCCACTCTTTGACCTAAGGCCGCTCCTTGATAAGTGTCGTCGTACGCGTCAAATTAATTTATTTCCTACTGGCAACTAGAACATCGGTAAGCAGGGTAGATCCCACGAGGAATTGGCTAGTGAATATGTTTCCCATAATAAACTAAAACTTGGGGGGTGTGTTTGTGAGAATTTCTATGACCGCAAAACAAGTAAAAATGCAGAAAATTAATTAATATGATGAGAAGGCACGGTTAGAGACAATACTTATAACTCACTGTTTATCATCGATATAAAATATGCAATTTATATTATCTCATAACTCTAACACATTCCGGCAAAGGTAACTTGTATATGACTTATAATATCGTTCTACACTAGGCAAACGTGAATAGAACGCTTACGGAAAAGTAGCACGAAGAATCAAGCGAGTTATATTAATGAGCCAACATTAATGCTCAATCCCTAGTATTCTACCTAGTTTTACCGCAAAGTATAAAATAAGTCAACTATCGAATCCAACTATCACGAGATAAATCGTAGGCAAATACTCAATAATCTCATCAAGTCAGAATCATAATAATACGCATAAGAATTGATGCAAGATAATTAAATTGAAATTAAGCATGTGTCTCAAAACAGTTTCGTCACAAGCGTGTGTCTCAAACCGCGACTATAAATTTAGCTACTGGAAAAAGTAACGAAATACATCATCAAAACTAAATGAAATATGAATGAAGAGGAATCGAAAGAATTATCTCTGATGTGGCCTTCGTCTTCTTCATGCAGCCTTCTGCCTCTTTTCTGTCGCTCCGTGGCTGATTTTCTTTCTCCCTAAACCCTAGCCTTAGCTTTCTATTTATAGTAGTGTGTTGACTTATTGAAGAAGCAAGACCTTTTTAGCACTCTGAGCCCAATAATCTCGGAACTGCACTGATCCGTATCTTCTAGACCTGTTTTGAACCACTTAGGCTTGGAATCAGAATTTGTTGTAAACTAAAAATTTGTAACTCTTAGAATACTCTTTCCAATGCCACATTTTTTGTCTCAAACGGATAAGAAAT
The DNA here is from genome assembly GCA_035048345.1 of Echeveria elegans. NCBI lineage: Eukaryota > Viridiplantae > Streptophyta > Magnoliopsida > Saxifragales > Crassulaceae > Echeveria > Echeveria elegans. The sequence goes on along the minus strand of JAWWMW010070155.1, from coordinate 8,171 downwards.
GAATTTTTAGCAAGGTTACGAAGTAGCAAAGGTCTAATCTGCCAAAACCCAGTCCAAATAGAAAAGCTCGTCGCTAACGTCATCGCTGACGTCAAGGTCAACAAATCGGCACAGGCAATGAAGATCTAATCGGCATGGTCAATGGGTTATATTGTGCTTCATCCGCGTTGCTCTATTTGTTCGTCACCCGCACCACTCTCAGGTTCCCAGCACTTCCTCTCACGATGTCTGTTGACTTCTTGCTCATCTTTGACCCTCTTATATCTGAATCACTCTTTGAGCTCAACATATGAATTGTAGCTCTTCGAGTCAGCTTTCTAACATTGCCACAACTCGAATTACGATCTGCTCCTGTCATCTCCGAAACGAACAAATCGAATTAACAATCTTCAAGCTTTCCTTAAGGACGGCGTACCCAAAAATCTTCAGAGTTCGCGTCTGAAACAGAGGACCAGACGGCTGCAATGAATTTTACCACACAGATTTTAACAGAGTTTTTGCAAAAAAGCTTCGACTCCACGTACAGAAAATCTCTCGCCGCCGCGTAGTGAACGAAAATGAATCCGACCAAACCCTGGTTAATTCTTACTTGCCATTCCAACAAAACAAAAAGCAGCAAGAGCCGCAATAATCCAACAAAATCAAAAATGGCAGCAACGAACCTCAAATCAACACCAAGCAAAGCAAAGAACACTCGACCGAGTGAAGAAACTAGAGGAATGAACGGAGCAACTAACCATCTCTGATACCATGTAGATCGATAAAACCTGCTTCGATTAATATTGTGTTCCGAGATTGGAACAAAAAATAAAATGGGAAGAACCCTAAAACAAATAATCTGAAAATCCTGCTTTTGATTAATTGCTAAAGAATCCCTTTTATATGTACAGGAGACAAAACGGAACTCATATGGATTCTAAGCGACACACGCATTTAAAATATGGGACACACCAACGGATATCCAAAACCACTAAAAACATTAAAGCATTAAAAACAACAAGTCTAATAAATATTACTGAAGAGCTAGAAATTCTTAAACTAAAGATTCTGAATATTTAGGATGTATTTTTTTCAGTTAACTTTGTATCCATGGATAGAGTTTTCTTCTCTGAAATTTACTAGTCTTTGGGTAGTTTCTTTCTATTTTTAATAACTCTTTTATCTAAAAAATCATGAGAGTCCCCATTGTGTATGTGGCCGCATTCGACCACTCCATGTCAATATGTGATTTAGTAAACATTAGTGCCCTGCCTTTGTCTAGTAGGGCTCACCTTGGCAGGCCGAACCAACACGCACAGGACGAGTAGAAGCTTCTGTAGTGTTTATGTCTGCAGGATTGTTCATGGAATTTTCATTTGCTTGCGAAGTCTTTGTTAGTACCTAGGGTACATACTCTCTTTGTTGATGATGACAAACTCCATGGGTTTAACAACTTACTTGAGTATTGTAGGTTCCTTAACCCTGAAACGACCAGCGAAGGTCAAGAACGACAAGCAAAGGTCAAGACCCTTGGGCGTCGAAGTCAAAACAGTTGAGAAATATCAGGAGATAAGTATCAAGCTGTTACATGAGTATCATTGGTGATGTTAAGCCTTACTCATCTTTTCTTTTGAATTGATTCACATCACGTGTCACCAACTGAATTTAGAACCCCCCAAACACGGGGTAAGAATAGTTCAGACTGGGTCTGGACCGGCGAAAATCTAGACGGGGTCTCGTATCTGAGAATGAGGGTTTTCTTAGATCCTTTCACTAGATTAATTCTTAGCTCGAACATTACATGATGTAAGTGTTGTGTAAGAAATTTTTTTCAAATAGTGAATTGTTTCCACTGGGTTTGAGGAGAAGCATCTGGACTAAGCCTTAAAGATCCGAACTGGATTACCAATATCTGTGTCTTTTATTATTTCAGTTACGCTAACTTGTCTTACAGTTTAGTTGACACGCGAATTGAAACAACTGAATCTTACACAATAAATTGAGCAGAGTCAATTTTCAGTTTGTAATCTGAATGGGTACGATTGACATTGTACATGTTTGCAATGCGGTTGTTTGCGTTTTTGGCTTTTCCCTTGTGACCAAATGTAGGGTTCTCGTGCAGGATGTTGCGAGGAACTTCCATAACAATGCAAATTGTAACTGGAAGTGAACTCTCAAGATCTAGACATTACAAGATGAAACCACAAAGAAGTCTGGAGGTTTGTGAATCCCATTTGCTTTTCGTGTCCTTTTAGTTTTCATTTTTTGCTGCGGCTGTTCCTCTGTTTTTAATTATAATTTTCAAACAACGATCACTAGAAACTATCGAATGAAAGGAAAGTGGGATGTCCTGAGCAAAATAGAATTTAAGCTATATGTTGGAAAACTAGTTACACCAACATTAATATCTTGATCAACTTGAAGGCATACCTATGATTTCTGGTGACATTGAATGCATAAACCCAGTACATCAATCATGTTCATGTGTGAAATAGATGCTGCCTGGTACTAAAAATTGTTGGTTTTATAAACGGGAGATGAAATCTGCCTTGGCATTTACGTGGACATTATATGAAATGACTAAAAGTTTATCGTGAGTTTATGGCTACATACGTATTCCCTAAGTAATTTATAGTAGCTTCAAAGAAAGCACTGGCAGGAAAGATATGACATGAGCCACATATTCGAAGCTTCATGTATGTCTAAGAGCCAGCAAGGTGTAGATCTCCTAGTGCTTAACGTGTAAGTGTAAAGTTATTCATATCTAGCTGAATCAATTGGTAAAGCATAAGGAAGCTCTTACATCCTTATCGAGAAGAGAAAAGAATCAAAGAGTCATAATGGATAGTTAGGCAACCGGAAAAAAAGAGAAAGAACTAAAATGTCAAGTTTCCACCATAATGGGAGCACATATTCATTAGATATTTGTTTATGTGGAATATCATGTTTTTTTTCTTAAATTTATTCCTACATCGTCCAAGGACAAGACATTCCCCTGACTCAAGGCGGAGATGCATCCGGAGCGACTTGAATCCGAACCCTCTTTGTAAGCTGACCAAGTTTGTAACCGTTACGCTACAACCCTTCCGCAGAATTTCAGGTTGTCGCCATTGATTTCTTATTGTGTCAAGATTCCAACACCAACCTCCCTTATGTGTCATTGATTTCTTGGATACTTGCATATATATGTTTGGTGAGGACCATTTCAGCTTGTGCTGCTTAAACGCCCTTCTTGCTATTAGAATGCTGTTTTCTGAGGTTTGGCTTTCCCTGGCTTCCGGTTCCTGCGCATTTTTGAGATATTATAATCATTGCTTTATAATACACACATATACCTCTAACTTAACTTGTGTCTCTAAAATAACTGAGTTTGTATAAACTATTGAAAGCAAGGCAGATCAGTGGATACTGCGGTGCTAGTTTTATGCATATTGCTTAAAGCTGATTTGATCAATCTCTTTTAAAAATTTGATAAAGTCGGACAGTAGAGTTTAGTGTTTGATGATTAAGCACGCATAATCAGATACAAGATAAGGTTAATTAAGAAGTATATATTCTGAGTATGTAATAGTAATATACTCATTTATAAGTACATGATTATATTCCTACTGTGAAGTTTTTTTTCATTTTCTGAATTTACTCTAGTTGAGGGATTTCTTTCATGGTAGTGACCGTACTAGCTCTGGCAATTATATTAGGCAGAGTGCTCTACGTCATTTGTTGGAATTAAGGTTTCTGAATTTTGTAGCTAGAGAAATCATTAGTAATATCGACTAATGAGCTTCCCACAATAAAGACGGCTACTACTAGCAACTGAAATATTATCCAGTTTCTAATTTTGGTGGAAGCTGATGAAAACAACAATAGGTCCTACGAAAAGAATCATCTTTATACAATGGAGGGCATCTTCTTTATGGAGTAATCGGATCAAGTGTCTGGGTAGCACACACAGCATGCTTTATTATTTTTGTCGAAACCTGATGCCGTTTTGCACTGCTTGTCGACGGCTTATTCGTTTTTCTACCTTGTAACCAACCATTTAGAATTTTCGAGATTAGCATATATATATATACTTATCATATATGATAATGTCAAAGTGAAGTTTCTTATTCTCATGATCTGGTTTAAATTTTAATTGGCAGCTGAAGCTTTCGTAAAGCGAGAGAACCAATAAGGTGCAAAAGGAAATGGATTGAGGGGCCTAGACAGGGTATAAAGTGTGAAATATATTTGAGCACTCATTTGGAAGCTCTTAAGGGTCACTTTCTTGCACAACCTGAGCTGGGGTTTGATAATTGAACTGGATCACTTGCTTGCTGTCTTACAACCTATTACTACAAACTGCGGCCAAGCCATGACAATGACTTAATTCACATCTTCACTGCTACTGTCACCTGCTCATGGTCTCCCGAAGTTCTCGCTGACTAAATATGCCATTACCTTTTCTGTTTTTTTAGCCAAGTTGAACACTGGAGATAATTTACATGGATCGATAGGGAGAGTTCAATGAGGTGCACAGAAGATTGTCTTTTGGAGAAAACATATCTGGTACTAAAGGAAGTGGATATGGAGATTGATCATGAGTTTGTTCTCCACTTTACCCACAAGGGCTTACTCAAATTCTCTGATTTGATGCAGTGCAGACAATAATGAGCACGGCTATGATCACCAACCAGGAGTATTTTTTAGGACAAATTAAATATCTTTCAGATATTATTAATCTCATACTTTAAAAGGGAAATATGCATTTGATCGATCTATCTATCTATAACTGATATTTTAGAGGTGTGTGCAGTTTTAACTTCAGATGGTTGGCTCTCGGGGCAAAGCCAGGAATTAACTTACAATGTGCTTATAGTTGAAAACATTCAAGATTTAGACGAATTGGTGAATGTGGTATGGCTGAAATCTCTGAATGTGCTAATTTACTTGCCTTTGTCCCAGTCTCGAGTCTCGACGGTTGACTCTTATGTCACACTAGCTGCGCTCCCGTCATTCCGACGGGAATTATTTTCGTATCTCTATTTGATTCACCTAAAAAAAATTATATATTTTCCGCTTATTTTTAATTTTTAATATTAATTTTTAATTTTTTAATTTTTAATGTTAATTTTTTAATTTTTTAATTTTATTTAATGAGTCAGACCGGACCCGTTATCTTTAATTTTAATGGCATATTTATAATTAATGGTGGAGAGAATGATAATAATATAATTTTAGTTTTGATTTTAGGTTTGTTTCCTAATCTTTTATAAGAATAGATATTCTTATCAACTGGACTAGCTTGAAGGGCAGGCAGTTTGTATATGTAAACATTCAGGACAGTCGCCAACTCGCCATGACGCTAACATCATTTTTCACTCCTAAAAGAAGAGTAAAGCGTAACTGATTCACACAACTGCGAAGAACAAGCAGTTGATGCTTAAAGTCCACACCAAATATAGACTGAAAATACCTCCACATAAAACAATCCCTAATCACAAATCCGCCCCCTTCTCAACTAATTAGTCAGTATTAATTTAAACTATTTATGTTTGTTCCTCACTGTTAATGTTTGCAGCCCCAAGTGAAGTGGTGCTCAAATCATACTTATAATTAAGTGGGTCCTGATGTCTTTCTAAACAAAATAAAACAAAACCAAGTGCTGGATATGTCTTCTTTATCCCATAACCAAATCTATGAGTTAAATAATTTAATAAGGAATTCACTTGGAATTTCAATTTACCAAGTGTAGCTAAACAATTAGGTAACCATGCCCAACTTAACTAGTGGAGTGTTTTAATAATATGAAACTGATATCCAATAACATTAATTGAGATGACACATTTTTAATAATATATGTGTAGAGAATTTTAGGCAGGGGGGACAGGTGAATTACTCTATAATAATGTGCACGTGGAAAATATCATATTCCCTATTAAAAAGGTGATATCAACAATTTTAATTTTGATCTTCATTGGTAAAAGGCGTCCGATGCGGTCCGTGCTTCAAAGTTGTGCAAGATATATATCTATCAAAAAAGTTTAGATAGGATTTACGAGATATATTGTAATATGTTATGCGCTCTATGAGTGATGTTTGTAATATGATATGTGCTCTATGAGCAGTGGCGGAGCCAGGGGGGGTCGGAGGGGGTCGGCCGACCCCTCCGTGGCCTGAAAATACCTTTAATACTGCTCCTGTCCGCCCCCGTCCGCCCATGTCCGCCCTGCGCTTCGTCTTCTCCGATCTGTTGTTTCTTTTTTTTTTCTTTTTTTTTTGTATCAAAACGACGGCGTTTTGATGTTAAATAGAACGACGTCGTTTTACTAAACATCAAAAACGACGTCGTTTTGATACAGAAAATAGGAAAAAAATAGAGAATTCATTCACTGTCCTTATATTAATAGAAACCCGAAATTACACTTGAGTTCTCAACCGACTGGTTCCATGAACGCCATCGCCATCGCCATCTCCAATCCGTCGATTTCCAATTCAACTCTTTTCCAATCCTTCACTCTTCGTTCCTGCTCCAACTTTCACTTTTTTCCCTCACCTCCAATTGATTCGATGAATCGCGGATGACGATTCGCGTCGGTTGACGGTTTTTCTCAATTGGTTGGTTTTACTCATTGGTTTTACAAATCAAAGAGTTCAGAGAATTGATTGGACTGGATCTAGGTTTCAGGTTGAGATTCAAGTTGAGAGGGTGGTGCAGAAGAACTAATGGATTGTGATTTCTTATGACTTGGCTGTTGAGGCTGTGATGTTTAATTCCAAAACTGCTTATCTTGACAAGGAGCGCCCTGAGGTGTTCTTTCCTCGATTTTTCTGGATCTCAATGCTTTCACTATTTATTTGGAAAGGCATTAGTAGCTTATGTATTGTGTTGTGTTAAGAAGGTAATTAAATTTTGTAGTTATGATTTATGAAGCACTGTTTCAAAAAGTATATGATTTAGGGTTGTATACACAGGTTGTATGATTTATGAAGCAGTGTTTCACATATGATCCGCTTTGAAAAAAAAACAGAGAATTCTTTGGGTAACCTTTGCTCTAATTTATATATTTTCACATAAAGTCTTGCCAACTGTGGACACGATGCCGATTCAGAGAATTCATTCGGTAACCTTTGGGGAATGTGATCAAGAAGAGGGTTTGATTGATTCAATGGTGGAATAGCATTCTATATAAATTTTTACGGAAGTAGCGTTGTTTAACTGTGTGGTGACATTAAATAAAGATTGCAAATTGTAATCGGATTTTTTGTCTGGTAATTTACTGTCAAAAAAAAATTCGGGGCGCTGCCCCCGAACCCCCTACATTTCCCGACCCCCCGTCGAAAAATTTCTGGCTCCGCCCCTGTCTATGAGCGATGATTGTAATACCCTCAAATAAATAAATAAAATCTAATTTTGTGAGGCAAACATTCTTGTGCTTGCAGTGGCTTCTTGTGCTTTTCTATCTCGGTAGCAGTGGTTAAGATTGGATACGTGCCTTGGTAGTTTAAGGGCTATCGATCTTGTCTTAGCTAGTTTGTTCTCATGATTCTTGTAATAAAAAAAACAATTCTAATTTTGTGCACATGTGAACCATCATTTATATTTATCTATGATGTCATTTAATGAAACATGGGATGTGATACACTTCAATCCATCGATGTATATGACAGTAAGATTGCACCAAATTTAAGATGGTGCATCCTACTAATATTTTTAATATTAATGGGATTTAGGTTGATATTAGGTGTAGCATGCATCAATGTGTGGGGCCAGATATGGTGGCTGGTGCTGACCCCTTAAGTCATTTAGCACTAATCTAAGTTGCAGATAATTGAAGAGGCCCTACCTCCCACCACTCAAAACTTTTGCTTAGTTTTCTTAATTGTCTTAATTAGTCCTAATGTAGGTTTTCACTTTTGGTATAAATTCAAGCTTTGTCCTCCACTTCACCACCAGCAATTCCACAGCACAAGTGACCATACACCAAAACAAACCCAAGCAGAAATACAAAGAAGATGAGGACTTTGAAATCAACAACAACAACACCCACAGCTTCCACTTCCACAGCCATGGTGGTGGACTCAGCCACAGCACCAGCAGCAGCAGCAGCCATGCAGAGATCACCATGGCACTCACCAGTCCCATACTTATTCGGAGGACTAGCAGCCATGCTAGGGCTGATAGCTTTTGCCTTATTGATCTTAGCATGTTC
>JAWWMW010070145.1:0-14441 GCA_035048345.1 Echeveria elegans | reverse complement strand
AGGATTAATGTAAATACTGCGTTTCCATATTTGCCCCTTTTAAATTTAAATATCATTTAATATTATGATTTAATCTGAGACGTAGGATGAATCAAATGAATGATCCAGATCTTTTAATACTTTCTATAATAAATGGGCCTTTTTTATTTGATCCACTCCCTCCGAATAATTATCTTAATATACGGAGTAATTTGACATTATACTACAATAATGTGCACCATAGTTAGTGCGCCAGTAGTGTGGTTTATAACACGCACACTTGGAAATATAGACTAGTGACACGTTTTACCCTCACATGGTTAAATTCCAGCTATTGGGGAAGGAGCAGAAAATCTAATGATACAAAAGTAAGAACCTAAGCTTGTCTCTTCCTCCATCATTTGTGCGCTTAAAATCATTACACTAAAATTAGGCCCATTTCTTTTCCACCACCCTATACTGTTAAACATATCCTCCTTCTTTCCTTTTTCCTTTTTCATTCCATGTAGAACTTAAATTGATGAACATAAATATTAAATTTAAACAGAGTTTATTAAACAATTAAAATGTATGATCAAATTAGTTTTAAAATTAAAAGTGAGTTCTTAAATTCAGCCCTACAATGGATTAGTGGAATAAAGTTAACTAATAAATAATTAAATTTCTCACAAGATTCGAATTGATGGGGTAGTAGTAATAAATGAGACAATATTGGTCTAAAGAAACGAAAGTGGAGGAGAACAATAACCTTGTACACTCAAATTTCTTTTGTTATTTCGACATGGGAATCAAATTCACTAAAGCAATATGAGGGATGGAGGGCGTGCAAGCTGGTATTCAAGAATATAAATAATACAAAGTGGTACTCATTAAGAATAAAAACAAACATCAATCAGCCTTTTTTTATTTTTCCTTTTTCTTAATTAATAATAATATTATTATTCTCAATCCTTAATTAGTTTATCAACCTCTCAAACATAAAAACTACAGATTTCTCACACTTTCATTACTAAAAAATGAAAATATATCAGCTTGTTTTGCGCGCCCACTCGGAATATAATCAAATTCAAAGCCATTTTGCACTACTCTCCACACCCTCCCACCATTTTGCACACACTTATCATCATCACCAAGCCATTTAGCCTCTCTATAAATACTCACTTCCCTTCTTCTTTATTTCCCACTCCCACTACTTGGACTATCAGCTTCTTCCAAGTGCAACTCAGTTAGTAGTACCCGAAACCGCACTTAGCTTTAATTTTCTCAAAATAAAAAGATGGGTGTAGCTGACTTGGAAGCTAGAAATGCTCCCCATAACAACCAAGTCTTCGAGGTTGATCCTTACGGTGGCACCAAATGTTTCGACGATGATGGCCGTATTAAAAGAACTGGTAACTCTCTTTTTTTTTTTTGGGGGTATCTTTTCGTGATTTTTGTATATTTTTTTACAGGAAGATATATGAACAGCTGTGTTTTTTTTTTGTCTTGTAGGAACTTTTTGGACAGCAAGTGCACATATTATTACAGCAGTGATCGGGTCAGGGGTGCTGTCCTTAGCTTGGGCAACGGCGCAACTGGGATGGGTTGCAGGCCCTGCAGTCTTGTTCTTGTTCTCATTTGTCACTTACTACACTTCAACACTGCTTGCTGTTTGCTACAGAAACGGTGATTCTGTCAATGGAAAGCGGAACTATACGTACATGGATGCTGTCAGATCATATCTTGGTTCGTCCTTGTCTCATATTTAATTCATTTGAAAACAACTATCTGTGTAAACATAGACTCATTAAGGTACATCTTGGAATTATTCAGGTGGATCAAAGGTGAATTTCTGCGGATGGATTCAGTATTTGAACTTGTTTGGAGTTGCAGTTGGCTACACTATCGCATCGTCTATCAGCATGATGTTAGTACTCAATACTTTTTTCTTGTTTTACTGGCATATGAATCTCAGTGGATCATGTCGCTCTGCCACTTATTTACATGATGATAATTTTGGGGATATTTTAATGCATAAACTAATTAGTTTGGACCAAAAATTATGTAACAGGGCCATTAAGAGATCAAACTGTTACCATGCCAGTGGAGGAAAAGACCCATGCAAGATCAACAGCAACCCATACATGATTGGATTCGGAATAACTGAGATTTTCCTATCTCAGATCCCGGATTTCGACCAGCTCTGGTGGCTATCCACTGTGGCTGCTGTCATGTCCTTCACTTACTCAACAATCGGACTTGGACTTGGAGTTGCCAAAGTTGCAGGTTTGATGATCTCAGTTTTTCCCTTTCATGCACAAACTGATATATTACGTCTTCAACGTGAACATATTTTTCTTGTTTGAAAAACTCAGAAACGGGGAAGATTGGAGGCAGTCTCACTGGAATAAGCATTGGAACTGTGACTGAGAGTCAGAAGATTTGGAGGAGCTTCCAAGCCCTTGGAAATATTGCATTCGCCTACTCGTTTTCTATGATTCTGATAGAAATTCAGGTACATTCTTCGATATACAAATGGGCTAAACGGCGTTAATTTACTGATTACTAATTTTTGGGATGTTCATTTTTGCAACAGGATACACTGAAATCTCCACCATCAGAAGCAAAAACAATGAAAAGGGCAACTTTACTAAGTGTTGTGGTCACAACTCTGTTCTATATGCTGTGTGGCTGCTTTGGTTATGCGGCTTTCGGAGATTTGGCCCCGGGGAATCTTCTCACGGGTTTTGGATTCTACAACCCATTTTGGCTACTTGACGTTGCCAACGTCGCGATTGTTATCCATCTAGTAGGCGCATACCAAGTCTTCTGCCAACCTTTATACGCATTCATTGAGAAAAAGGCAGCTGAAAGATTCCCCGAGAGTGACTTCATTACCAAGGACATCGTAGTGCCCATCCCGGGCTTAAAGTCATCCTACAAACTCAACCTCTTTAGAATGGTGTGGAGGACGGTCTTTGTCGTCATTACCACTCTGATATCTATGCTTCTCCCATTTTTCAACGACGTGGTTGGCCTGTTGGGTGCTCTAGGCTTTTGGCCTCTGACCGTGTACTTTCCGGTGGAGATGTACATTGCACAGAAAAGGATCCCAGCATGGAGCACTAGGTGGCTTTCATTGCAAATATTGAGCATGTCTTGTCTTGTCATAACTATTGCGGCCGCTGTTGGGTCCATCGTCGGGGTTGTTTCTGATCTAAAGACTTACAAGCCATTCAGTACAAGTTACTGATTAGGCAATACACTAATGGTTGGCACGGACAAGAGTAGGAGGCTGTTATTCATTTCCAGAATCAGATAGCTCTGAAACTTTGGATTATGTAATATAACTGTCTTTGCTTGCGTTTCTCAGTTGTTTTACAATCATAAGATCATTTTGCTGTACTGTTACTCATTGAAGAAGAAGAAAAAAATGCAAGGCAGAGCCGCAAGTCAATGCAATAAATATGTACTAAAATCTTCCACGGAATTATAAAATGTTACTGATCTTTTCATGCCTTTTTGCCTCTCGGAAATACAGTGAAGTAGTTTGGAGTGACAATCAAGCCCATATGTTAAAGCTTGTCTTTATAATGGTTTTCAATCTGCTCATTCACTAAGTGAGTATGCATTTGGGTTTTGCACCAAATCATTCCCTATATTATTGAAATTATCCCCAACTTGTTAATCACCTCAAATAAGATTCGAAATTATACCTTCAGATCTCAATTCTCAACACCATCAAATCTTCAGCCCGATCAATAAGTGCATCCATAAGACATATATATATATGCTAACCAGCGCCTTAGGTATCAAGCCGAATCTGGTATGATGGTATGCTTCGAATCCTACAACACAAAGCGAGGCCGGAATTAGGAATTTTCTGGCATGGGTCGAATATATGAGGGGTTAGATGATTCAGTTCCATAACGATCAAGAAAATAAGAGAAAATATTATATAATTTACACATAAAGTATCCTTATCTGTTCAACAAAAACATCACGGGAAGGAACCAAAAAGAAACCCCGGGAAAGAGTAAAAATACTCTAATATTATAATTTATTCCGATAGTTGCAGCAGTAATTTATTCCGAATTCGTTTGCTAGAAGCTTGTACATTAAGTACACTGCAACCTTTGTGTTATAGCTTAAAAAATTAGATTATAATCTAAACAAATAAATCATCGAAAAGATTATAAATTAAATTGAAGATCCATATACATTTGGATAACTGATCCCCTAAGTCCAGGGAATATAGATAGTAAGATGACATTCATGATAACTAAAGGGTTTTTTTTACAATCGAATTGCGGTGTTCTGTTTTTCAGGATGAAGATATCCCATCTGATGAAATCGTATACGGTTTCAATAGTGACATTAAGGACAGTGACGATGAAGATGATGAGGAAAGACAATGCTGGCCACCGTGTTCAAAGGTATGACCTTGGGAGAAATGACGCCTTAGTTCAACGGATACCTTTATATAGCAGAAATACAATTTAATGGTGTGTCTGAGCCGACGAATTGAAATCTCTTTGCAGGTAAGAAGAGGAAACAAGATGTGATCATACCGGAAGTGCATCCAGAGTCTGAATATAATCCAACTCGTGACATCTTGGAGGGTAATGACACCGTCACCTTAGAAGACCTTATTAATGGCTTTGGTAAGAAATCAGAGTACTGCAAAGTTCGGAAGAGAATTAAGCAAATGGAAAGGAAGTCCGAGCCAGTTCATGCTCCTCTTCCCAAGCCAGACAAAGGCCGGCTGGAAAGGAGAGTGGCTTACGACAAATTGAAAAAAGATATGACCAAAATGGAGCCAGTGGTTAAGAGAAATAGGGAAGCAGCAACTGTTTACTTCGATGTTGATACTAACTTGGGGTTCCCAACTGTTGGAGCATTTGCTGCTGAGTTCAAACCTCAAAATGACTTCGAGAAGAAAATGGAATCCTTACTTGGTGATAAGTTGATACAGGAAGCCCATACAAAAGATGGTTCAAGGCTGCTTGAAATGAACAAGGTTCGACACACCTACGCTTTTCTCCCTCTTTAACTAACTTGTGTCTTACTCTGTATTTCAATAGGAGGTCAACATTAAACCATTATTGTTTTGAACTGAAAAAAATTTCACATTTATAAGTGGATATGTGAATGAGCTGTTTGTTGCACATTCTAGTAAATCAAACTGATTGGCGTTAATGGTTTGGTAAATATTTAGTTTTAATCTATTTTCACAATGTTTTCTGTCATATAAGAGTCGTACGAGGTTTATGCTTTGCTTTTTGCTCATGTTTTTCACTGTTTGCAAGGATGACTATTGCTATACCTTCCATTCACAAAGTACAAACACAGTGTTTCTCTTTACAAAGTGTCTAGGAACCAAATCCTCCACAAATAAGCACAAATTAATGAGCTTATCAGACTCTTCTCCACTTCCTAAAGATCATGTCAGTACAAATTTAGAGTAATAATCCCAACAATATCTTATGTAGTGTGTTTCTCTGCATAATCATTTTGAAATTTAGCAGCAAATGAATTTTATTTTGCAGCTTAGATGCTGATGAAAATCACGTCTATTACATATGGATTTCAGAGGTTGGATGTGCAATGCAGTAGCAAAAATCAAATCTGACAGTATGCAGCTACAGTATGCGGATGTACAATTCTTTCTATATGTCTGCAGTTTTCTCTCAAATTTTTTCTTTATGCTCCGTTTGGTTTCAGGAAAATAGTGAGAAAAAGAAAATTTTCTCATGAGAAAGTTGCAAAGAAAAATTTGATCTCATTTTGTCTATTTTTTCACTTTTTCCATAGAACCAAACACACAAGTTCATTTTCATTCATTTTTTTTTAAATTTTCTTTTCCTCTTCTTTTTCCCGCAGCCAAATGGGGCATTCTCATGAGAAAGATTTGATTTCATTTTGCCTATTTTTTCATTTTTTTTCTTACAACCAAACACACATGTCATTTGCACTCAAAATTTTTCTTTAAATTTTTTTTCCTATTTTTTCCCTCTCAACCAAACAAGACCTTAAATTTTCTATTCCCATCTTTTTCTCGGCACCCAGGCGGGGTCTAAAGGTTTTAATTTTTTTCCCCGATTACAGCCCGCCAATTTTTAAACAATGATCATCATTCATCAGATCAGTAGACACGTATTTACGCATCCAACTTCAAATCTCATGCAGATAAATTACGTCCAGTTTATTGCTATTAGTCTAGTATTTTTAGTAAATCAAAACTGCAGACAGTACATCATTTTCTGTATTAACAATGAACTCTTGGATCTCATTTCAGAATCATAGATTGTGTTCAAAAACATTTTTGCAGTACTGTATTGGTACATCCTTTGAACACCGATACCAATACATAGACCACAAAATGTGTATTCACAATTCAGGACAGTCATTGTATATTTTTATTGAGAAAAAGAGAGCTGATTTACATTGCATCGAAAGTGACGTCAAATGTCTCCCTCATGTGTTGTTGCATCGATCTGTTCCAGACATCAAAAATTCAGTATCAAGCAACACACGGTGAGCATTCATGCATTTATCATCCCATCTTAGTTTCACAATTTTTTTTTTAGTGGTATCATCTCTGACACATTTTATGGTCTCTATTGTATTTCTTGCAGATAGGAGACGACGAAAGAATCCAGAACAGAAAACAACATCTGTTTGAAAAGTTACAGACATGAAAAAGCACAATCAGAAATAATCTGTGTGATCCAGTCTTTATTTTAAGTACTGAAGGTACGCGACACGAGTACTGGTAATAACGGAAGGCGGTTGTTTTAAAATAAGTGGGGAACCTTTCCTACGGATGAAACGAAAGAGCAAATCAGAACAGAACAATACATGAGATTTTCCGTGAACTGGCTACTTATTGTAACTAAAAAATAACACCAAAAATTCATCATGAAGTACACCTTATTCTTGTTTAGTCCAGAAGAGTTGACATTGTTGATGGATAGTTATTTTATTTAAATGTGTGTAAAATTTTGTATTTCAAAAAGTCAGACCATATTATTGAAATGTGTGTAAATCATGTTTGTGCTTTCAAATGTAACATGATTGAAGCATTTGAAAAAGAAAAAAAGTCTCAAGGATATGGAAGGTACAACTATAGAATGATCATTGGATTGGTCTAGTAGTCACTCGGCATATGTTTCATTTTGGAGGGATCGTAAATTTCTGACCTTTTTATATCCTCTGCCAGACTGCCACTAGGTCCCGAACAATTTATGCTAAAATGGAACAACAGCGAACACGGTTGGTCTTTGACATGTAATTCAAATATGCAGTGTGTATCTGTCATGAAGTTGCAACTGACATTGACATAATAATATCTGTTGGGTGTGATCATATTTGGTGTCAATACGTCATTAGGCTCATCTCAACGTAAAATATTTTAAAGAAACCCAATAAGGTTCCAACCGTGTTCCAAAAAACGAGTTTTCCTTCCGGAAAAAGTACTAATTGCATCAAAGTCAACCATCAAGTTGCAGTTTACAGTTTCTGAACTGCTGTTTTACGAACAAGTCCAAAATATTTTCTGTTCTGATGATGATGAGCCAGCTGCAGAAAGTATAGTATTTATTTAACTGTATTGTCAGAGATTTGGATCGCCTCGGATATTTACTGAATATAACTATTAACAACTAGCTGAGTTCATATCTAGTTACATGACAAGGACTCATACATGCTGCTGCTGCTGCAAATTCATGCTAGTTTCGCATATTTTGTGTACACACACTGTCATTTTCAGTGTATGCTTGCTCAGTTAACTCAAGTCTGAAAACATAGTTGTATAAGAAAATGATTATTCAAGAAAATTTTCGGAACTTTCTTTATTTTGGTATTATTTGCCAGGGAGTATTTTTCGGCCGCCCCGCTCATGAATGCAACCTTACCCATTATGTTGCTTGTTGTTATAATTTAATAAAGAGTTGACATTTTCTTCAACAGAAAAAAAAAAAGGAAAAATGAGTTGACATTCCGTGGACAGTCGGATGGCTTCTCTATATATAAGTTACCCTCATTCCCACATACTAAATCACCTACAACTGTTTTCATCAGCATTGCATTGCATTGCATTGCAAAGAGAGATACTTCCGATCTTTTTTGAAATACTCAATCTCATGGCGATTCCAGTGATTGATTTCTCAAAGCTCAATGGACCCGAGAGGGCAAAAGTATTGGCTGAAATTGCCAATGGATGTGAGGAATGGGGATTTTTTCAGGTGAGGATTTAATTAGCTTTGGTTTTATTTGCCAAATATGTTTCCGAGAACTAATGGAACTGTTTCGATGATATGGTATATATAGTTGGTAAACCATGGGGTACCAGAGGAACTTCTTGAGAGGGTGAAAAAGGTCAGCTCAATGTGCTATGAAACTGAACGAGAAGAAAAGTTCAAAGCCTCAGCTCCCGTAAGGCTTTTGAATGAACTTGTTGAGAAGAAAAGCCGTGACAAGCTGGAAAATATGGACTGGGAGGATGTCTTTTACCTTTTTGAAGATAATGAGTGGCCATGTGGCACTCCAGGGTTCAAGTGAGTCGCCATTCAAATGATTCATAAACAAATAGCATTTGATATTTTGCATATATTTTTAGTTTGAATCATGTCTAAAATTTGAATGACTTCTCAGGGAAACAATGGCAGAGTACCGAGCAGAACTTGAAAAGTTAGCTGAAAGGGTAATGGAAGTTATGGATGAGAATTTGGGGCTACCAATAGGCCATATCAAGAACACATTTTCTGGAGGAGACGAGCGCTTCTTTGGCACCAAAGTAAGCCATTACCCACCTTGCCCGCAGCCAGAAATGGTAACTGGTCTTCGAGCCCACACTGATGCAGGTGGTGTCATACTTCTCTTCCAAGATGACGAAGTGGGCGGTCTACAAATACTAAAGGACAATCAATGGGTTGACGTCCAGCCAGTAAAAAATGCAATAGTGATCAACACTGGTGATCAGATTGAAGTCCTGAGCAACGGAAAATATAAAAGTGTGTGGCACAGGGTTTTGGCCTTAGACTACGGAAACAGAAGATCCATCGCGTCATTCTATAACCCTTCGCTGAAGGCCACTATAGCTCCTGCACCACAACTTGTGGAAAAAATCAAGGAAGAACAGATTGTTGCAGCTTATCCCAGGTTTTTATTCCGCGATTACATGAATATTTACGCAGAGCAAAAGTTTCTCGCAAAGGAGCCAAGGTTCCAAGCTGTGGGAGCCATGTTGCAAGTATAAAACACAACTGATAGTTAGAAAAAAAAAACATATACTATAATTATTTATTTTCTTGCGGTAATTATGATAAAATTGCTACTGGCTTGTATGTATGCTTTGCAGGAGGAGAAGAACAAGCTAGTGTGTGTTGGTAATTTTCTGTGCTCTGAATTTATGTCTCTGTCATTGTTGTTACTAAAATACATACATGCAACAAATTATTTGGTCAATAAAATTGTTTGTCTTGTTTCAATATTTTAGAGTGTTTTATTAGGGAAGAACCAACAAAGATGAAAATTTTATGATTTCAAGTTACGACTGTTGAATCTTGAATACAGTATTTCCGCGCAATTTCTGACAGTTTCCATTGCTTGAGGTTTAGAAATTCAGTTATATCACCCATTGGTATGGGTTACTCAACTCTTTTGGTCTCGAGTGATATTTTGCAGTATTTTTCTACCTGTTGATTCTCCGGTGAAAACTTGTGCGTGAACTATCCAGGATACATCACGATTGGTGTGAATCATTCAGCACTTATCCGAGACCTTGATCGAATTTTTAGGCCAGCAGGCTATATGTTGTAAAAGAAGTCGTTGAGAATATAAAAAAAAAGAAAAGCGAGAACCTTGCCACCACGTCCCTAGTCTGAAGGTGACGAGGAACTGCTAATTATTCAGAAGACATACTAACGCCCAACAGACATCAAATATCACCAAATCATGAAATTTCGTGATGTTTGTTGTTTTTCATCATCGTCTTGAATTCATGAAAATCCAACCTGCCATCAGAATCCAAATCATAAAAACAAATCATGCTCTTAAAATCCCGCTTCTTCCCTTCGCACATTCCCAATCGCACCAGCGATCGTTCCAAATCCTCACTCGATATGAAACCGTCCCTATTTTCGTCAAACACATTGAATGCCTCGACCAACTCTTCCTCCTCTTCATCCATATCACCTCGGCCTTGTGTACAAAGAATGGTTTTATAGAAACACAAGAACTCATCAACATCTAAAGTCACCTTACCCACCACAGACTCGAGCTCATGCGCATTGAACCACACGCCCATAACTTTTTCCAAGGCCTCTTTCAGCTCATCCAAGCACACCACGCCGTCACCATTTTTGTCCATGGAATGAAAAACGCGGCGTAGATCATTTGAGTTCATATTATTTACTTTGGAATTTATGTTGCCTTCAGCTGTACTTATCGCAAGTAGTAAGTACTGCGGACGGACGCTGACGGGCCGGAGAAAAAAGTGGGATGGAAAGTGTCAGGATGATTCATTTTAGGAGAATTTTCATGTTTGAATTTATAATGTGTTTTGGAAGTTGAGAGGGAATGAGTTTTCTAAATCTAACACCGGCACACTGACTTTGCAATTTGCATTATTGAAATTCAAATTATTTGTATCCTCAAACGTGCCCAGGTGCAAACCACGCCCTGATGATTTGACATATATGTTTGATGGATTTAGGAATTAGTTTCGCGAACTGTCAAAAAATCTACAATTCGATTTAAAATTATTTGACTAAATTTTTTTATATTCTACCACTGAAATCTTCCGTATAAAAAGTCTCTCCATTCTGGACAACAATAATTATTTCCTAAATGAGGACAGACAAACCACATAAGAGATGATTTATGGCACTACTGGTAGTGCAGTTACAACTTTTCATAAAGCTTTAGTTCTTCGCAATCCCAACGAATATGATGATACTTAGAACACTCAAAGAAGTCAATTATAGATATAATTCCGGAGAAAATAATAATAATGTTATGAATAGCATATCATTCATCATCATAATAGGTCTTCTTGAATGAGAAAACAGACCAGCACCCTGTGAAAAATATTCCATTTGCCTGCTCCCTGCATTATAATTCAAGAACAACATCAGGTTTTGTGTATACATGCCAGCACTAATTAATTCTACACATTAGATTTACAGAAGAAGACTGACACTTTATTAACATTTGGTTCACCTTCCATTTGGATTTTCGGAAAACTTAGTCAAGATATAAAAAAATTACTTAAAAGATAAATATTTGGGAATTTTTATGAGATTTTTGGTGTTCTGTATACTTTTATGTCATATCATCTTTCTATAATTTTAAAATTTTCCAACAGCAATGGGAATTTAGTACTTTAGTTGATAATATCCCAATTGGCTTTGTGTAGTTTATCATATCAAGATCAAATGGGAGTTAGCAGAAGAGATGTAGTAAAGTGTTTTGTTTCTGTACCTTTTGTTATTGCTGCTACTGCAACGACTCCTAAGTCGTTTGATATTGCTCTTACTGGTACTTGTTCTTCCTATGCTCTCATTTACTCCAAACCAAGGTAATCCGTCCCATGACCGAACCGAGCTTGACCTTGGAGAAACCATAGAACCAGCAAGTCTAGACGAATCATTTAAAATAGCCTGCTTCTTCACCTTTGATCTAAAATCAAAAGGAAAAACAATCTTCAGCAGAAACGCTCCATCATTAAGGCTGCCACTTCTTTTCATATTCACATCAGTCTTCCTTTTGGTGAAAACCTCCTTTATAAAATGAGGATTAACGTTGTTCTGGTCACCAGTCGGCCGACTTTGGTCCACACTTTTGCAAGGCTTTTGTGTTTCTATCTGTTGTAGATGTTTTTGTTCAACTATATCTTTAAACGATAGCTCATAGGAAGATTCGGGCATGTTATTGATCATTTCCATGAGCTCCTCTTGTCCCCTTGCCACTGCCTGAGCCTTTGCAGTGGCGGAGAGTTGGCTATAGTTATTTAGGTTTTGGTGAGGATTGCTTGTTTTCCATAGAGGTGGTGAACATATGCCATAAGCATTCCCCTCGCCTTCCTTGTCGAATCTCGCAAACCATACCACTTCATTCGATCCACGATCATTGTCCGGTGTGCCAAACTGATCACGACGCGTCAAGTCTACATTCGGAAGATGTTTATGCATGACTTAGAAAGTAAAGTGAAATGAGTTTTGCTTGAAGAAAATATGAGAGCTAGTACCTATCTGTTGTTCATAAAGCTTTTCCAAGGTGGAGGGTTAAAGTTGAAGGGAAAAAAAGGAGGGAAATGTTGTTGATGATGTTGGGAAGAATTTTGAGGCCATATGGAACTTTTAGCAGAGGATTGTTTCTTTGTCTTCGCCCTTTTTGTGTAAATCACCACTTTGCTTTGGTTACTCTACCATTATTCATATGGCATGGGAATTGCCTTTCTTTGCATGTTTTGTGGAACTACTTTTCATAAACGAGATTCATCATTTTATGTTATGCTTTTGAGATTGTACATTTTTTTTTCTTTGAGATTTGTGCCTTAAGATTTTAAGTATCAACAAATTATTTTGTGTATTCTACTTTGATGAATGAAGGTTTAGAATCGAGTTAGTAGCATCAATTGTAGAAAATAATATAATAATAGTACATTTAGCAGAAAATCATCATTTTAATCAGTATTTACATGACACCACCATTAAAAAAAATTGTGTTAAAAAAAATCAGCAAATGGACAATATTGTTAAATATTGACGTACACATGCAACTCAGACGCATTTGTACCTTAATTTAATTTTAATATTAGAACTAATTGTAGATGCATATGTCCGTATTATTTTCATTTGTAATTGTCACTTTGAACTATAAGAAATACATCATCTTTTGCAAAAAAAAACCACCACTTTAACGATTATATACATACACCGCCATTATAAATTTTCCAGTAACAAAACACCAAAAATCGACATCACTGTTGAATGTTGCCGAGCATTTACGAGCTCCAAAATTACAGATTTATGCTTGATTTTAATTTCTCAAATCGAGCTGGAGCATTAGTAAAATAGCGTAATTTATTAACTTGTTTACTAATAATTGAGCTTTGAAAATGAGATTTAATTAAGTTTAAATTTCGATAAACAAACTACATGTTTAAATAGAGATTGTCAATTCCAAATAAAACATGCCTATATTTATATTAAAAAAATGATTTTATGATCTATAAATATTTATATTAGGTAAAAGATCAAAATGGGGTCGAACTACCATGCATTGTCAAATTACGGTATGAACTATTAAGAATATCGATTGGGGTGAATTGAAAAAATGGATGATATTTTAGCGAAATTTGGATCATTTAGATTATCGTTCATTCTTTTACATAATCAGACTAATTGCGGCAAAAATGACTTAACCAAATGGTGTACAAAGTTAAACAAGTAAAATCGTTTACAACATTAACCGTTACAAAATAAATAACTAAATAGTTTCTGTAGCAGGTGCATCATGTTAATACTATACAAATGAAGAATAATTTAAATTATCAAAGTTTCGGTAGAAAACTCTATCAATTTTTTTGAACCTCATCCCCTGATTGTATATTTGGTAGTTCGGACCATAATGGGAAAATTTATGGTAATTTTTAGCTCCTTTTTGAAGGCTTCCCTTTTATCTTATTAGTTATATATAATTATATATTCTGTTTTTTTTTAAATGTACGAATTTTTAAACATATAAAGGAGTGAAAACTGATAATAGTATACCTCTAAACATCCATTAAACTCAAAGTTTACCTTTCTTTGACAGTTACTGAAGAGAGGATGCAAGCAAAACATGCAAAGTGAGTTCGAAAGGAAAAAAAATTGATCTGGAAATTGAAGTTGAGGTAGCAGCAATTGATTGATTATTCGCTGATTGAATCTGACTTTGCTGAAAGCAGTAGATCTCAAGATTTTCTTGGAGATACGGATGATGAATATGCTGATACAGGTTCGATCTTGCTGCTTTGTGTTTGTGTGCTGAAAGTTTCCAAATACTATGTCGCACATTGGGGCATGCAGTACTAACTAAAAAAAACAAATCCACAGAAAACCCAAGTTTTTTTACGTATATGGTTTCCTGTTTGGAATTTTTTTTAGTTGGATTTGGAGAACAAGGACATTTCATAACTCCTTATTTTGTAATTTGTATGTATGGCGGTATGTACAATTTTGATTTGGTTTGTTGTGTGTAACAGGGAGGCGAGAGCGAGGATAATCATCGACATGGACTTTCCTTGCGTTGCAACGTATGGATTATGGAAGCTGATGTATAAGACTGTAACCTAGTCATATTTATTTTTTTGCACAATGTACTCTGTAAAATATAAGCGTTGATTTCTTCATTATGAGAAAGGCTCTGTTCTTTTGACATTAATTTAAATTCTGTTCAGTTCAGTTCAGTTCAGTAGCTAAACATTCACTATTTTT
>JAWWMW010070117.1:0-14446 GCA_035048345.1 Echeveria elegans | reverse complement strand
TAATTCAGGAAGACTCCTAGAGTCCCACCAAGTGTCTCCTAGACATCTAAACCGAGTTAATGACTCTACCATATTTGGCTATCTCATGTTCTATATAAGGATTGTACTCTCATACAATAAAATCATCAGATTCAATTACAAGACATATTACCTGTTTAACAACTAAAAGAATCGGAGACAATCGACTAACTAAGACTAAAAGCACCATCCTTGAACCATCAAGGACATGCGTCAAGCCTCAGCCACTGTTGCCTAGAAGATGCAGCAGCTGATGCGACAGAATCAGCAAGAGAATTGGCCTCCTGGTGAGTAGCACGCAACTTTCAGTTATCAAACCTGGCTAGCAGATTCCAGCATTTAGTTAAAATAGGACGCAAGGTCGAAGAGCATGTTGACGTCCATACAGACCACATTTTATTTCAAAAGTTAACTTCTTCAGTTTACCCAAAACAGATACGTGTATGTAAAATGATGGATTAATTAGTGATAAGTTAACTTACCAACTAAAATTTCAGAAAGAAAAGGCCGGAACTTAAACACGTCCGGTGCCAAATTACTTTGCTAAACATGTCAGCTGGGGTCTTTATAAGTGCATTTACATTCAACCACATGATGCTTACGATATGATTGATATCTTAGGAATTTGGAGTGAAACGTGGGAGGGAATCTGATTGAAACACTAACATCGGTTGTATTTTCAGTTTTAACATGCTAGTATGTGCCCTGATCTTATTACAATGTTCGCTTTAAGTCAGATTCTTGTTTGTTTAAATTTAAATATATTAGGGTTAATTAGGAATATTTTACTTGTCAATAATTCTTATATTCATCACTTCACAATCAGAATTGACTGATCATAAGTGTTTGAGTATCCTTGAAATAGTCATATTTATAGCTTGATGACTTGTAAACCTAATGACATTTTGAATAGAAATAATATATTTCTTATAACTTAAAAAGTCAATTACAAATGAAAATAAACAACACGAAAGAATCTGGTCATACACGATCTGTTCGAACTCGAACATGTTTGATGATCTCCCGTATCCCAAGCACATTACATTGCTCTCTTATAAAGATCACAAATAGACCATCAAAAGTTTAGTGAATCGAAAAAAATAAATTCTAAATATATCGAAAGTTATATCCGATATAAAAATTATCAAAATATAATTCATCGGACAAAGAAACAAAGGGAAAACTCTTTGAACATAAACCATCTATGGGTCGACCAGTTAGATATCACAACTCTCAAAGTACTAAAAAATGGTTTATGACAATATGAAGAATATAATCCACAACCTGTTCAACCCGGCAGCAACTTACAACGTATCCTTAATATCGTTGATGCATAATGACGCTGATTAGGTTAATCATTAAGTATTAGTATTATAAAGTGGTTTTAACAGCACTGATTATTCTTGTTGAGATTTCCCCCATTGTTTAACTCTACAAAACCCCTCTATAAATACCATATTTCCAAACGGCTCCTCACTTTTGACTCCTCAGTTCACAATCACAAAGCTAGCAGTCATACTCCATACATCAATGTCTTCCTCCGCCGCAGCCTCATACGAGAAATGGAAGCTATCAAAGAAAGAAAGCTCTTTCCGGAGCACCCACTCCACTTCTTCCTCCACATCCAATCTGAAGAGAAATTCATCAAACAAAAGACGCACATTCAGCACCAAGTGTCCGAAGAGCCCGATTCTATATCATGCGGCGTTGCGTCACAATGCTCATCTGCTGGCACAATCATAACTGACACAACAACTCGTCCAATCAAAGCTAATTCCGATAACTATGACCTAGCCAGATTAACTTGTTTTTTTTTTCGGTGACCGAAAATGTACACTGGTGTTCGATTAGTACAACACTATAATGTTTGCCACTCCGAAATGGACTTATTTTTTCAATGCCATATTTATACTCTCCAATTCTAGAGCTGATGGGCCTGTTCTCAATACATCGACCCACAATACTGTACATCGTCACAGCCCAATATCAATGATACGTAGCGAAGCCCAAATGGAAAAAAGGATTAGGGTTGGATCAGAAGCAGACAAAAAAAAAAACCACAACTTTCGAATAAAAATTCGGTTAATTTACACCAAAATAATCAATTTTTAAATAAATGAAAAATACACAGCATTTACCAAAAATATACATCAACCATCCCTGTCTCCATATCCAATATATAAATAATTTCCCAAATTCCCTAATCAATTAAAATAGCACTTTCTAAATAAAACCCTAAATTCCCAACATCGTATCAAACCTCTCATCTCCACCGTACAGTATTATCATCCGACGGTTCTTAACCCTCCACGTCTCGTGCTTATCACTCGTCTCTTCACTTCCGCGCACACAACACTCGTCCTTCTCTCTCCTTCTTTTCTACTTATGTTGTCGTTGTTTTGTTGTTCTCTACAAATATGCTGAAACTGATCTCTCCCAATACGATGAAAGTTGCTACCTTTACCCGTCCAGTCGCTTCCAATTCGATTTCTGTCGTGTCTCATTAATCACACAATCTGATTAGCTCCCGTCTGATCGTCGAATACTTTAAACACTCTGTGTAATTGAATTTAACATTAGCTCTATTCTACTGACTTTAATTTGAGGTTTGACTTTGGTCAACGATGATGTCCGATGTTGGTATGCGATCGATTCTTGGCGGTGGAGGTGGTGATTTTAGAGATGAGTTAGGGAATGAGCTGAACGCGTTGATGCGAGAGCAGAGGAGAGGGGAGGCGATGAGTGACCGGGAGAAGGAATTGAACATGTATAGAAGTGGTTCAGCGCCGCCGACGGTGGAAGGATCGTTGAGCGCTGTAGGAGGGTTGTATGGTGGTGTGTTAGGCAACGGTGAGTTAGGGTTTAGAGGTGGCGGTGGGAGAGGTTTTGGGAGTGATGAGGAGTTGAGGTCTGATCCAGCTTATGCTAATTATTATTACAAGAATGCTAATTTGAACCCTAGGTTACCGCCTCCACTTGTGTCGAAAGAGGATTGGAGATTTACCCAGAGACTGGAGGGAGGTGGTGGTGGCTTGGGAGGAATTGGGGATAGGAGGAAAGTGGTGCATAATGGCGAAGTGAATGGAAATGGAAAGGAGTCGGTTTTAGGGTCAGATTTGGGATTTATAGGAGGGAAGGAGGAGACTACAGGAGAATGGAGTGGCGATGGACTTATAGGGTTGCCAGGTTTGTGTTTAGGAAATAATCAGAAAAGCATTGCCGAGATGATCCAGGTAGTCAGTGATACTTGATTTTATTTGTTTGTGTTTCTTGAAGAAACTTTCGTTTTCCAGATATGGATGTTTATGGCATTAGAACATGGCGATTATTTGGCTAGGTTGTTAACATATAGTGATGGATTGATTCAGCTGCACTTCTTGCTTTAGCCTTTGCAGTGCATACTAGTGTTGATTGTTTTATGCTAATATATGTGAATTTGTTGACTGTTTTTGGTTTGTTAATAAGCATGCTTAGAAGAAATGCCTAGAAGAATATTTGGTATCCGATATTTCTAGAGTTCATGCTTTAGCTGTTTGTGAAGTTGTGAATTTTATTTATGTTGAAGAGCTTCACCTAGCATGTTGTTTTCTCTGAGCATTGGTTTTCTTCTAGTAAAATTTCCTTAGTTTGGAATGTCATGCTTGTTCTTGTTTTGTCGTTCTCAACAAATGGGTTAAAACATCATTGCGGAAGATCAGTTATCGTCCTTTGAATTATGTTTTTGATGATTTCTTAAACAAGGTTTAAGTTTTCTCTTAGTAGGATCAGATCGTGACGAAGGGGCTATAGTTCTCACTGATACACAGTCTTAGCAATGCGTTTTCCGCTGCCTACAATAAGCTGCTTAGCATCCTGTTTCTTTCGGTCGAACTTACTGTTTTTGTCGACGCAGGGTGATATGAATCATTCGGCATCAGTTTCGAGGCATCCGTCTCGCCCTGCAAGCCGAAACACCTTCGAGGAGAATGGTGACAATTCCCATTTCTCTCACATGCGGCAGGATTTCGCATCATTGGATCCTCCTGTGAGGCAGTCTGCTTCTCCTAATGTTGGAGCACAAGCGCTTCATTCATACGCCTCCGCTTTAGGTGGGGTGCAGTCAAAGAACACAATCTCTGACCCCCAGCTAGCTAGAGCTCCCAGCCCCCGGATTCCACAGGCTGGTGTTGGTAGAATCAACTCAATGGACAAAAGAAGTCTCCATAGTCCCAGCTCATATAATGGACTCTCTGCTGGTGGGAATGAACCTGAAGACCTTGCATCTGCCCTCGCTGGTATGAATCTTTCAAATGGCATTGTAGACAGAAGAAGCAGTTCTCTCCAACAAATACGGCATGAACTCAATGATCCACAAAATATTTACGGTTTCCAAGGTGAGAAGGTCAATGGTAATCAGCATCCTTACCTTAGTGGCATTAATAGATCAGCTTCTGGCAGCAATGGGGGTTCTCCTTCCCAGCATCCTAATTTAGACACATATGCAAAGTTTGCGGTCAATAACTATGTTATTAATCCCATGTCACCAAACATGATAGGAAGCCCCCTTGGTGGAGGTAATTTACCGCCATTGTTTGAAAATGCTGCTGCTTCACTTGGCGGGGGTTTTAGTTTAGGACCAAATATGATGGCTGCTGCAGCTGCATTGCAGAGTCATGGAATTGATCCTGCACACCTTCAATTTTTGCAGTCGAATGACTTTAACCCTGCACTTCTTTCATCTTTAAATGATCCAGCACCGGGAGGGAACTACCTTCGCAGTTCTTATATGGATGTCATTGCACTACAGAAAGCTTATCTCACGGAGCTGCTCGCATCACAGAAATCACAGTACGGAGCTCCTTATCTCGGAAAGTCTGGGGTTCTTGACAGTGGCTACTATGGTAATTCAGGCTTCGGCTTGGGAATGCAATATCCTGGTAGTCCTCTGGGAGGTTCAGTTTACTCAGTTGGATCTGGTAGTCCTGTTAGGCGTGGTGATCGTGACCCTCGATTTTCTCCTGGAACACGAAACTTTTCTGGAGGCTTTATGGGAGCTTGGCCGTCAGAATCTGGAAGTTTCTTTGGCGGTTTTGCCTCAACATTGCTTGACGAGTTTAAAAGTAATAAGACTAAATGTTTTGAACTCTCAGAGATTGCTGGTCATGTGGTTGAGTTCAGGTAGGCAGTGTTTAATGTTTAAATTATCTCTCTCGGCATCTGTTGTTCATGTAAAAGGTATATAATCCGATTTCTTTGTTTTGATGAGCAGCACTGACCAATATGGGAGTCGTTTTATACAACAAAAACTGGAGACAGCAAGTGTAGATGAAAAGGAAATGGTCTTCAACGAAATTATGCCACAAGCCCTTACACTAATGACTGACGTGTTTGGGAATTATGTGGTTCAAAAGGTTTATATTTCATTTCATGTCTGGTGATGGTTGTTTTTCTTATTAAGCTGCTCTTCATTTTTACGTTCATATATCCGTCCTGTTGTGTCGTAATTAAAATTTAAACAAGGCTGCTACGCTCATGCTCAATGTGTTTGGATCGTAATTATTTGTTTTCAGTTCTTTGAGCATGGATCCCCGGCTCAGATAAGAGAGTTGGCTGACCAACTCACTGGGAATGTGCTGACTTTAAGTCTCCAAATGTATGGCTGTCGAGTGATCCAGAAGGTACCTTTTGTGTTACTTTTTTCTTAAAATCGTCTCCTGTTTTTTCTATTGTTAATAGATTTGAGAATACGACCTTTTTCCCCTACTAACCGAATGTATGATTAATCTTCTGGAATGATACATCTTCTGTATCTTAAGAGTTCTATCAGTTTGAATTTATAACTCATTTTGAGGATACGATGACGACTTAGAAATTGCATTCTAAAAAGATAGTGGTTCAGTTCTGATTGATAAATATAATCAAGGCACGTAGCACGCGCATGCTCCTGGGCTAAAAATAACTGAATTCTTTCACTTCTTCACAATCTGTTTCGCGTTTCTCATTGCCAGGCAATCGAAGTTGTTGATCTAGACCAGAAGACTACAATGGTAACTGAGTTGGATGGGCACATTATGCGATGCGTGCGTGATCAGAATGGCAACCACGTCATTCAGAAATGCATCGAGTGTGTGCCTGAGGATGCTATTCATTTTATCATTTCTACATTCTATGATCAAGTTGTGACACTCTCTACCCACCCTTATGGATGTCGTGTGATACAGGTTCATTTCTGAAGCTTCTTACTTAGTATTTGTGTATTTAGTGTAGCTTTGGGATATTTTGTACTTATTATACTTGTGCTTTTTTGTTTGTGCCAGAGGATCCTGGAGCACTGCCATGATCCTAAAACCCTGAGCATTATGATGGATGAGATCCTCCGCTCTGTGTGCATGCTGGCACAAGATCAGTATGGGAACTATGTCATTCAGGTTTGTGTTCTCAACTTTTATGGTTTACCTCAGTGTTAAGTTGTTAACTTCAAAAGATCAAATTGCGAAGTCTCAGTGCCTCGGAAACTGTTTCTCATCTTGTTTTGCGTTGTATCCTTTTGTCTCCATTTCGTTTGGCTTGGTTGGTTTGTTGCACCTGACTGATATTGTTGTATACTTCATTTAACAGCATGTGCTGGAACACGGGAAGCCCCATGAGCGCTCTTGTATAATTTCAAAATTAACCGGTCAAATTGTTCAGATGAGCCAGCAAAAGTTTGCGTCCAATGTTGTGGAGAAATGTCTGACTTTTGGGGATCCTGTGGAACGTCAGACCCTGGTCGATGAAATGCTTGGATCCACTGATGAGAATGAACCTCTTCAGGTTCGTCAGATAGCATCTTTTCATCACAGTTTGATAGACATTTTATAACAACTGCCATTTTAAAAGAAACTCGATTCTTTTGCAGGTAATGATGAAAGACCAGTTTGCTAATTATGTTGTCCAAAAAGTGCTGGAAACCTGTGATGACCAGCAACTTGAACTCATCCTTAACCGGATAAAAGTTCACTTAAGTGCCTTGAAGAAATACACTTACGGGAAGCACATAGTCGCCCGTGTGGAGAAGCTTGTTGCTGCCGGAGGTAATCCATGAATCAATATTTTAAAGCACTTTTCTCATTATTTTGTAGATAATTCTCTGAAAGAAAAAAAAAATTCCATCATCTTATTTACAGAGAAAAGGATTAGCAGTCTCTCCAACGCAACAGCTGCATAACGGGCCAGAAAACGGAAGTTGTTGTACAGCTAACTACGGCTAATATCTACACTACACTACACTGCTCAACTCAACTTCCAAATCGCAGTACTCTGTCACTCCACTAAATTAGTCTCAAGGACCGGAAATAAATTAGCTGGTTGTACTTGTAAAACATGTATGTTACTAACATGTAATTGCTTCAACCTTAGAGATAAAAAAAAAAAAAACAGTCTAGAGAGCGGCTCACATGGTGAACGGTGAAGAAACAAACCTGGTGTCCCCGCAGCGCTGCCGAGGAGCTTTATAACTTGCTAGAGTGTACAAAAGGAGATAATGTTATTACGAGGATTGTGGTGAGTTTGTACAAAAATGTCACCAGGTGGCTAAGAAGAGAGCCGTTGGTGTGTTCCCTAGTGACTTGAGATGTATGTATATGGCAAAGACATCAGATCCTGCCGTAGGGTTTCCTGTTTTAGTAAGTTCAGGTGCTAAGTAGCTAAGAGCCCCCCCACTACTCTAGTTGTACTCGGATTCACTCCATGCTCGTACAACTTCGCTAATCTGAAGTCTCCCAATCTACCAATCATCTCATAATCTAGCAACACATTAGCTGCTTTAACGTCCCAATGAATAACTGTCTGGTCCCATTCCTCATGAAGATACTATAAAGGTCCGAAGCGACATTCTTGATAATCTTAAACCTTTGCTCCCAACTCAACAACGTGGTATCTAAACCTTTGCTCCCAACAACAATGTGGGTATCTAATCTTGATAATCATTTTTGTCATCCTCGTAGATATACTTATCTAAACTTCCATTCGGCATGAAATGGTAAACCAATAACAAGTCACCTCTTCGACGACCCCAACCCAATAACTTCACCAAATTCTTACGCCTTAGCCTCCCCATAATCGCAATTTCGGACGCAAACTTCCTCAACCCTTGTCTTGATTCGTGCGCACTACTCTTCACAGCCACTTGAATCTTCGACTTCGGCAGAATGCCTGGTCAGTTGTCACGAGCCAAGAAGTTCCTTGTCACAGAAACTTTTAGTAGCCTTCTTCAACTCCTTGTAGGAAAATTCCTGTGGCTCTTTTTCGGCCCTGGGAGGGGAGCGATGAAAGCTGCAGCGATCGCGCTTCTCCATTCATCTTAGAGCTTCATACGAACACATAATGTGAGCTAGCTAGCAAACCGTTGGAAGTGACAAATATATTTTTAACCCTTTATATTTGTCTAAATCGTTTCCCTGTCACGTAGTAGTCAAACAAAATTTATAAACTCAGGAGTCTGATTATCATCTTAGAGAGCAAAACGCAATGCATGTACTAGCTAACCAATGATATGTTTTATTTATCCAAAATAAAATATGATTTATGAGTTGTAAATTCTAAAGTCCAAATAACGAAATTAGACAAATACGAGAAAAAGATTCCAAAATCATGCTTCACATATGTGTATCACTCAATCAATGAAATACAATTAAATTTAAACACGTCATACGATATATGAGAATAAACCATGTGTGCTTCTAAGTGAGCCGACATCTTTGGGTCATCATTCAAGCAACACATCTTGAACTACGAATACCTCAACTAAGACTAGATCGACTAATCCTAATTATTAACAACTCATGCAGACAATATCATTAAAGGAAAACATTAAGAACAAGTCTTTCAAATTCAATAACTTCTCCACTTCGTCATATTATCACTCACGATTATCGATGTCCAACTAGCATTTACTCACTGGAACTGAACCTGGCAGATTACTGGTTGGAAGAGTAGCGTAGTACTCATCCATGATGACAAAGTCGCGTAGTACTCATCCATGATGACAAATACAAGCGCAGCTCCTTCGACGACAGGATCGACGACCTGTAAATCACCTCGTCAGGGTCAGCAGTGGAAGTCGCCTGTTTAGTTTTTATTTAATTAACTATACTTGTTAATTACGATCATTAATCTTCATTAGTGGGGTTCATTATTGATTTGGTACTGGTAGAATGGCTTTTTGCTTATTCAATTTGGCAATGAACCCATAAACTCGATAAATTCTCTTCGGTAGCATGCACTTGGCAACACCAGGAAATCCTCACGTATGCCTGATTTGAAAATGGCATTCAAGTCTTGAAAACACTGTGACTGTGACATGGCTGCTTCTGTTCTGTCTATATATGCTAATAATTGTGCTTCGAATAAAACAGCTCACGCACGCGCACTTATTCAAGCTTAAAAACAGAATCATAATGACAAAATGATAAACTCTGATATCCTTTGTATAGAAGTGGAGCAAGGAGCACATTCCTTTGGGAGTTCAGACTCACTTGTAGCATTGAGTAGGCAATGACTGATGCTTTTCTTTCATTATTCACAGCTGGTTTACCTTCACTGAATAGAAACTTTATGTCAGTATGGCTGGTCAGAATACAGACCCTTAAAGTGGCTTCTTTAAACAGAATGTCATCTAATCTAAACACAGTTTTGAGTTGATTTGGAAAACCCAAAGTTTGAAACAGATCGTAGCACGTGGAAGGAGAGAAAAGTGTGTGCACAAAAACCTATGAGTAACTTTTGTAGTATTGACTATTGAAAAACTATATTCAGCCTGGAATGCCCAATATATTCCCTCATTACCAAGGTATTGAAGCAAAACTTAAAAGAACATGTTTAACAGTTGCTCCCATGGATAGATCAAGTTCAATCCTTGAAAATCTGAACCTAGAACTCCGTGAAAGATGGTAGCAGTGCTTATTATAATTTGAAAATTTGGTTTGACTATCACAAGTTAATAACAAAAGAAATCATTGAAAATTCAACATGTAACAACATTTAGTAAAAGAAACTGTAAGGCACAAGCACTAAGAATCTATAGAAAACAGAATCCACAAGTGCAAAAGTCAGCTTTACGGTAAAAGCTCACCTTGCTTAAATTACTGGGCAATGACTGCGAGAAAGCAATCACATTTTAGTTGACATTAACTTGATTTTCTTTTCAGCAGGTTTGAGAATTTGAAAGGAGCACATCAAATCTTCATCCACGCTCATCATTGCACCAGCATTATCAAATTCACCACAATAGTTAGGAGCTGAGAAAATGGTGACAAGTTGCCTATCCGCAAAGAATTCATATCCATCCTCTACAACCTACACGAACAAACACATGAAGCTGATGTGTTAGCTACGGTGGCATACAATGGGAACAGTGTGAATAAAAACAACTACGTTACCTGATGGGCTCGGCACACAAGGTCCAAATTATGCTTATTCAAAAATTCCGAAACTTTATCAGCGCCAAATGTGAATGAGACTCCTCTATCATTCATACCCCATCCCTTAACATCCCTACCAGGATCCGACCAAAGTAAGTCACAGAGTAAACCAGAGTCAGGGATTGCCGTCGGACGATTTAAGTTTCTAATTTGTTCCAAATTATTGAGATCGGGAGACAGGCCACCATGCATACACAATATTTTGTCATCAATAAGCGCTGCCACAGGAAGCCAGTTGAAACATTCAGTAAAGGCTTTCCAAATTCTCACGTTGAATCGGCGTTTACACTCATCATAGAATCCATAAATACGGTTTATCGAAGCGCACTCATGGTTCCCTCTCAAAAGAAAGAAGTTCTCGGGATATTTAATCTTATAGGCAAGCAGGAGGCAGATGGTCTCCAAACTCTGACGGCCTCGATCGACATAATCCCCCAAGAATAGATAGTTGGTCTGGGGAGGAAAACCTCCATATTCAAAAAGCCTTAACAGATCACTATACTGCCCATGAATGTCACCTGAGTGATCCACGGTAAAATATCATTAACGAGTAAACCAATCAAGATTCAAGGCTAGACATTCCAAGAAAAAGAAAATTTCCAACCTTGTTAACCCTGGTTCCAAAATAGAGACATATTATAGTCCAACTAAATTCTCTATTCATCACAATCTAACATATAAATCTTCACAGTGTTTTATGCAAAGGATTCTCATCTTTTCAAAGTCCAAGCTGGAAAGTGTAAATCCTTCGGTTTTACTTGAATCCAAGTATATGAATCAACAAGCGCGGACACATATCAATTAACCACTTGACACAGCGGAACAAAATTTTTGCAGTTAGCAATTCAACCAAAATGTCAACATAGTAAAAACTTAGGTCAAAAAAATCACAAATACCGCAAATTTTGATAGGCGCTTCGAGTTCCAATAAGTTAGGTTGGTGCATAAAGATTTCACGGGAAGAAACGCAGAGCTGTTTAATTTCAGTCTCAGATAGCTGAGTCTGCTTGCCTGGTCGAACCGATCGAACATCCAACAGCCGTCGGATGATGTCGTCCAATAACGAAGGTTCCATGGTGTTACCACCGCCTCCGTCTTGCGTCGCTTCCATTACGATTCTTACGCACTACTGCTACTATCGAGTATCGTCGATTGTAGATTTCAGTGGAGGAGAGAAACCCTAGCAATGATGATCAACGCGCACTGTTGCGCATTTGTCTTTTTTATTCTTATTTATTAGGAACATTTTGCATGCTAATTTCTTTCAATGCTTTGCTAATTAAATTTATCGAAATTTTAACATGAAAATAAAATTCGTAACTGTTGCTAACGACCCCGTCATGAAACCAACAAAATCTTGGCGTTCGCCAATTTATCTCACTTTTTTTTTTCCTCCCTCGTCGAGGCTTTTCGTTCCTCCAACTTCATGCGATGAGACACTTTTTTTCTTTTTCACTTTCAGCACTAGGAAGCTTTGTTATTTATGATATTGTCGCAGTATCGTTTTTCCCGCCTTTTGGGGAGGAAGCTTTGTTGTGTATGGTGATGATTCGGTGTATGAAGTTGTTTTGATGACATTCGAGTCTTAGTAAATGAGTCGTTTAAATATTGTGTTGAGAAATTACTCTTGATGACGTTGAAGTCTTTGCGACTTATGATTATTATTTTCATAAATACGTTAAAAATTTATCATTATATCTAAGATCTTCTTTTAGAATTGACGACCCGTAAACTTTCTATTTACTCGTGAACTATCAAAAAGTTAAAAAAATAATAATAATGCAAAATATATACGCCTAAAATGACAAGTATGCTCAACTTTTGTACAAAATAAACGAATAGTACCGTTAACGAAGAAGCTTCACAGTCCAATGGGCCGGATTTTCCATTTTGAACGAGCCATTAGCAGTTGACATTCTATACAAATGGCAACACCGTAATTACACAAACAACGGAGCCCACTCCGTTATCATCATATTCCTTCTTCTTCAACCTTCTCCTTTGTTCATTTTAATATTTTAAAAAATAATAAATAAATAAAAAGTAGAGAGAGAGTAGTAGAGAGATTCGAATTCGGCAATCGTCTCCTTCCCATGGCTTCCGACGTCGACAAAAATTCCTCTTTTTTTTTTTTTCTCCCCGCCGCTGCAAATCTCCTTTTCAACTTTTTCCTCATCAGCAATATATTCCTCCACTCGTCTTTCCTCAAGCTAAGAATCTCATCACCACCACTTCCATCTTCTTCTTCCGATTGATTCCTTTTTTCTTTCTCTCGATCGTTCCTTTTTATGATGCTTTCTTTCTTCACCATCATCCTTCCTTTCCCTTTCTCTCATCATCCTTCTCCTGTCCTTTTCTGTGCTAGAAAGTTGCGGTGGAGGAAGAAATTTAAAGTTTCTACTTAAAGACGAAGCCTTGCCGTGTTTATGGACTTCAACCACATCTCCCAGCCTAGTATTTACGGTCACCTACTTCTCCTCATCATTTTATTTATTGGGAAAATAACAAACTAGGTTGATGTGGTATGTAATTTTTTTTTTTTGATGCATATGATCTCTCAGATCTATAAATATATACTTTTAAGGATGTTATGAGCTAGTGTTGTTGTGTAAGATTCATTTGATTGCTAATTAATCAGGCTTAGGGATTGTGTCATTTTAGTGTAGTGAATGGTGATTGTTGTGTAAGTGTGTTGAGAATTTGTGGTGAACAGGCGGGAGCTTGGGGTCTTCAAACTCGGACAAAGTATC
Source organism: Echeveria elegans (assembly GCA_035048345.1). Classification (NCBI taxonomy): domain Eukaryota; kingdom Viridiplantae; phylum Streptophyta; class Magnoliopsida; order Saxifragales; family Crassulaceae; genus Echeveria; species Echeveria elegans. The sequence continues at coordinate 1,239 of JAWWMW010070117.1, read as the reverse complement.
TAAATTGATGAAATGGTTGGGGAAGTTTTTTCAAGGTGGTGTAGGACGAAGCTCGACCAGTGGGCAACATCCGCAGTTTCTTGGTGACGAAAACATGGTTTGGCGAGGGCCAACTAGAGCATCGGTATATTTCGTTATCATGGCTTTTGAATTTGTTGTAGTCTGCATCTGATTCTTTTTTTTTTTATCTTGAATTAGGAGTGCTTCAGTTGAGCTTATCACAATCTGTTTATGAACTACTGGACATACTGTTTTATGGTTTGCTATCAGTTGTTGCAGCTTCTGACCATTTTCATGTGATTAAAAATTTATTTATCAGGGTGACCGTCGTAGGGGAAACAGAGAGGAAGAAGAACTTGAGCGAGCCATCGCACTTTCCCTTGGCGAAGATGTACAAAGACCAAATGGTAGGCTGTCAGTTTTTTCAAAGAGTGTATTTTGTACCGCTATAGAATGTAGCATTTGTATTGTGCCGTCATATATGTTTAGGCTAAAGTTGCTCTCTTTCCATATTTGTGTTAAATTGGTAAATGATTTGTTTTCAGGATATGGTTGGAATTCAGACAATGATGCTAATATTGCAAGAGAATTTCAAGAAAATTTGAATAAGCCTTCTAATCCTGCTCATCCGACAACAAATTACTATCCTAATGGGTGTAGGTAAGTTATTTTTAGTCATTGGACTACAAGTGTTAGGTTATGTGGATACATGCTTTCAGTCTTGGAAATTCACGCTAAAGATGGCTAGCTTACCCCTTTTAGTATGTCCACCATCTTAGAGTTCAACCATATAAAAATTGGTGTGGGTAGCAAATAGGGGAATCGATGTAGTCCTGCAATCAATCCCCAGGGCTGAAGGGGTAGACTCATTTTCTTTGAGGGTTAAAATCCAAGCTCATTAAGTTTGCTGTCATAGTAAGGCTATGTCAGAGTAATTTGTGTGGCTTCAACTATCCTGCAGATTATGTGGTGGCTGCCACAGGGACATCGGCTACAGCAATTATTTGGGATGTATGGGAATGTTTTTCCATCCACAGTGCTTCCGCTGCCATGCTTGTAATCACCCAATCACTGAGCATGAGGTACTCAATATACTGAAGCCTTGTTGCTGACGTTAATTTTTTGGTTGTATATACTTCTTACTCGCTTTCTCTGTTGATTGAAGTTTTCCTTGTCAGGCAAAGATGCATACCATAAAACTTGTTTTAAAGAGTTGACTCATCCCAGATGTGAAGTCTG
>JAWWMW010070116.1:0-24531 GCA_035048345.1 Echeveria elegans | reverse complement strand
CAGTGCAGTGCTAACAGATTCGGTCGGATATTTGAAGTGAAGAATGCACATGTAACACGACATCAATGATTGATTCGGGTCTATGTTCATTGTAAAGAATACTATAATTATTTTTTATGTTGATTTTTATTATTGTGGACTATGTCATTGTCATAATTTCTCATGATTTTATTTTGGATAGACTATGTTTACTGTTGACTTAAGGTGCAACGAACACAATTTTTTGTTGTTGTTTACTTCGAAGATATTTTTACTTCTGAAATTAATGAGAATATTGTCCATCGGTAGGGATGGCAATTGGACCTGTCGCCGATCCGCCTTCCGCAAGCCAAACGGAGCAGGGCGGGGTAAAAAAAAATTGATCCGCCCCGACCCGCGGCGGGTCCAATTCAGTCTGCCGTCCCGCCCCGCCCCATGATTAACACTAATTAATCCTAATTAACCCTAATTAATCTTAATTAATTGCGGGTCGGGGCGGGACGAGTCGGGTCCAATTTGCCTTAATTAGGGACGGGACGGGGCGGGTTCAATCGCGGGGTAGGGCAGATCCAATTTGCCTCCGGCCCACCCCGTTGCCATTTCTATCCACTGGGAGCATGCAAGCTAGCACCAAGTGGCTTTCCAAAAAAATTCCATAAACTATTTTTGATCTAACGGCTAAAAACGAGGAAGAAGTCAAAAGAGCAATTTTTCAATTAAATCCGACTAAAGCTTCAAGAAAAGACATCAGCGCTATTTTTTCAAAAGTTTTGGGTTGATATGGGAAGTCAGGTTGCTAAGGAGGTGCTTAAATTTCTGAGTGATGGGAATCTTAATGAAGACCAAAACATCAATCAAATTATTTTGATTCCAAAAGTCAAGAACCCTACAAAAATCACTGAATGCAGACCAATCAGCCTGTGTTCAGTATTCATGAAAATAATCAGCAGAATTCTAGTAAACAGGATTTAACCATTTATGGATCAGGTTATCTCCATTAATCAGAGTGTCTTCATCAAGAACCGAAATATTTTTGATAACATTATTTTAGCACAAGAGGTGAATTATTTTATTAATAGCCGCAAGAATCAGAAACAAGGTTATGCTTCCTTGAAATTTGATATGAGCAAGGCTTTTGACAGATTAGAATGGAGTTTCTTAGAGAGAATTCTTGAAAAGATGGGCTTTCATCCTAAATGGATAAGAAATGTCATGCAATCGCAATGTGTTAGATAAGTTAAATATGAAGTAAATATAATAACCAAGTTACTGATATCATTATTCATGGAAGAGGGTTCATCCACTATCACCTTATTTATTCATCATCTGTTCAGAATGGCTGTCATGGAAGATCTCACGACAACAGACATCATAAATTTGACTGAATAAAGATATGTAGAGGGGCACATGTTATTACTCACTTGTTTTTTTGCAGATGACGCCTTCTATTTTTTAAAGCCTCACATCACAATATTGAGACAGTTAAGAGTATTCTTTCAGAGTGTGAGGGAATTTCAAGTCAAAAAATCAATCACATCAAGTTTGAAATTTTCCTGAGCATAAATATTAGTACCGAAGACAGTTTAAAAATCTGCAACTCTCCAAATGTGAAAAAGTGCATCATCATGGTAATTACCTGGGATTACCTTTTGTTTATGACTTTAACAAAAGTGAAGCTTTTCGAAGTTTCATTGAGAAATGTAATAGATGCCCAGTTAGCTGGTGTAATAAGGTCCTATCAGCTGCAGGCATAGAGGTTCTGATTAAATCGGTTCTCCAAGCTCTCCCAACCTATATGATGTCATGTTTCTGTTTTCCAGCTTCAATTCTCAAAAAAATTCAGGCAGTTGTGATAATTTTTGGCGGGGCGCCGAAACAGGCAAAAAGAAAACTCATTGAATTAAAAAAGAAATCTTACTGAATCATAAGCTTGCTGAAAGATTGGGCCTTAAGAATATGCAATCTTTCATTTAGCTCTACTTGCTAAACAAGACTGGAGGATCTTGCAAAACCTAGATTCTCTACTTGTCAAAGTGTTGAAACAAAAGTATTTTCCGCATTCTGACCTACTGTCTGCTCCTGAAAAAACAAGTGCTTCTTTTGTTTGGAAAAGTATTTATTCAGCCTTGGGCATCCTTAGAAGAGGAACGAATTTTGACATCTCTAGGAATATGTGTTTCTGCCATATGTCAAATGACGGAAATTTTAATGTCAAATCAGCTTATGCATTTATTGAGGAAGACAACTTAAATTCTAACTGTGTCGCTGGAGCTTCGTCAAGTTACGGTTTCAAAAAAATTTACAGTTATTTGGAGTATGGAGATTCCGAGGAAAATTAAGATCTTTATCTAGAGAGCTTACAATAAATGACTTCCAGTGGGGTGAGGAAATGTTGAAGAGACTGAAACTTAATGATATTCAACGCATATTTTGTAACTTCAAAATTGAATCATCTTTACACTTATTTAAGGACTGCTGGTGGCTAAGGGCTCTTTGGAATGACCTTGGTTTGAGTACATCTCATCTGCACATTCAGTTTTCAAGCTTCGCAGATTGAATTTTTTACTTGTCAAAGTCCCTTGTACCTGAGGAATTTCGACTGGTTATTATTGCCTTCTGGTATACTTGGTACAACAGGAATCTTATTTGACATAATGAGAATGGTATGGAGGTTCACGAAACTATAATGAGGATTGCATTCTATTTAATGAGGTTTCATGATGCTCATTCAGTATATCAGACCAGCGTATAATCAATTCACTTAACTTGGAAAGCTCCTCCGAATGAGTTTGTAAAAATAAATTATGATGGTGCTTGGAATCCCAATGGTTCAACAACTGGTATTGGAGTAATTTGTAGGGATCATAATAGAACTGTCATTGCCTCCCATTCAGTGTCCTTAAACAATGTCAAGTGTCAACAACAGTCTGAATTTTGAAGGTTTAGTATTGAAAATATGGAATGTTGCTAGGAAAAGACCTTAAGTTTCATAAGGTAATCTTGAAAACTGATAGCACAAACGTGTGGCTGAAATATTATGGTTTGGGAATTCAGTTGGTCAACCAACTCAAGATTCTTGGCGAAGGTACGTTCTGCATTGAAGCTTTATCACATCATTTGGACTGACAGATTAAGCTTATAAGAAGAGAAGCAAATGGAGTCGCTGATGCAACTGCAAAACAAGCAAAAAACTCAGGAACTTCATGGAAATTTGTTGATGCTTGCCCTATGTTCTTAAGCTCGACTATTCGGTCTGATGCTTCCGTATTGTCAATGTCTTGAATGATTAATAATATTGTCAATGACGTATAAAAAACTAAAAAAATAAACTCATTTAATCGATTATTAGTTTGAAAAAAACTATACAAATGAGTACTCAATATGTCATTTAGTTCGTGAAATGGGGTTAGCTCAATTGATTGAACCCTTGAACTTGGTTCCATTCCGGAGCAGTATGAATTCTTCTCACATTTGTGTAGGTGTTTATTGTTCCGCTTTCGCGTGGACCTTGATAATTCCCCCTTTTAGAATGTAAGACACAAACAATGTAAAATCCTATGTTACTTGGAAATTAGACGGCTGTTATTTTTCTTCAATATCTATTAGAATCTCTGAATTTTATAATTAATATTTATACTTATAATACTTAAAAGTAAAAAAAATTGATTTTTAAAGTCTTAAAATTTTTATTATCAGATTTTCAAAAAAAAAATGTTTTGCTAAAAAGTAAAGTTTTTATATATTTTTGTCAGTTTATATACTTTTTTCTGATATTTCATTTTTGCATAATTTTAAATTTATTTTCTTGATTTTACTATACTTTTTGTGATTTTCAAATTATTTTATGTTAAAATTTTGACGGAAAAAGTGTGTTTGTGCTACCAAAGCATTTCTGTTAAAAAAAGAACAAGTGTATCTAGGAAAACACACATATATAGAACAGGCCAAATAAGTAAGTTTTAAGTTATCTCAACCACACATTCAATTGATTGTGTGATTGAGATTGTGCCATGTATACAGTGCAATTTCAACAAATTAGATTAGTCAACGCACGTGCATGCCCATGTATTCACTTGCTTACATGACACAATCTCAATCACATGATCATTTGAATGTATGGTTGAGATCTGAACTCACGGGCTCAGCTCAACTCAAAGCTTGGTCTCACCGGATCCCTCCCATGTATATGCTTTTCTATTATTAACTCAAATCATAAATACTAAAATTGAAGGCACAGGTTTTATCTAGGTAGTCATATATCATTTCATTCCAAAAGACCACACTCCACCGGCCAAAACTGACATCTCAATTCTCCATTTATCATATGTTTTTCTTACTATTAGCATGATAAGAGTTAGCATTCAATTCAAAGATTCCAACCTCAGGGTTTCTTATTGTTGTTTAAACTAACATGCATCCAAAGTCGAGTATTATCGATCTTAAGAGGTGGTACTGTGTTTATGTTATCTTCAAAGGAATTCTTCCAATGAAGTTCGAGTTCAGGCCTGCAAAGTAGAGATGATCTTCATACTCAAGCGCAGTTGTGACAAAAGACAACGCTTTGCCATCAGGATCTTCAAATACCCTTTGTATCTTTCCATCAGCTCCCACTTTAACCACAGTCGCCTTCCTCTTCACGCCCGACACAAAATCCCATGATCTTGGAAAGTATGCAACCAAGTGTTTCAGAAGTCTCCAATTGTGGATGAACCTCAGATGTTCTGGAGAACTCTGTTGCACACACTGTTTTTTAACTACTATTACACGGTCAAAAAGTCATTATAAATTACACATGCATACCTGAGGTAATGCAATCCAGAAAGACCCATCTGATGCAGGGGTAATGGCGTCAGGTGACCCTGGAAGATTATCAACAAATATTTCCGTCGTCCCGGTCTTCTCCCCTTGAAGCCAGTATTTCATGCACCTGAATCTAAACACGAGATGGATAAACTAATGATCAGCAAAAAGTTATCACACAATAAATGAAGATTAGTAGATGTCCTGAAAAGCAACTTATGCTTCTTATGTTGCACTTACTTCAAAAATTCACAAACCACTAAGTAATCTTCTTCCTTAGAGAGCACAACACCAGTAGCAAATCCCAGATGATCGAGCAGTACTGTTGTCTGTTTGGATGACGGGTCATACTTAAGAAGTAGTCCAGAGGGCTTGGCTTCTAGAAAGTTAAGGTACCAGCTGGACACCGGAAACTTAGTGCTTGCGACACTGAAGTAGATAATTCCATCAGATGCTTCTATCACATCCTCTGCAAAACTGAGAGCATCTCCTAAAAATTTCAGAATAAGAAAATAGTACATCTCTTTCAGACTGCTAACAACAATGTTGTTAAACTCAATGTTCTTAACGGCTGATGTCATATGTTTTGCGGTAATAAAACTATATATTAAATTGCAGCGAACCTTATGTCCTTCCCTTGAACATGTGATGCTAAAACTTTGACACCTTCATCCCCAACTTCTAGCAAACCCCGACCCTGTTGTATTGTAATCCAACACATAAGAATCCAACCTTAGCTTCTTTCTTAGCACAGTCGATGAAGAAATTAGAATGTGTAACGATGATTTAAATTTAACAAAACTTACCTTTTCGGCATCACAAGCGAGCAATTTTCCTGATGCGGATAGTGCAATTCCAAGCAACGTAGGCTTGGAAGTCACGCGCACCCAATCTTCCCAAGTACCATTTTTATACATTCTCTTAATCCATCCATCTCCAGAGGGAGAGTACAAAACACCATTAGTCTCATCCACAGCAATATCCTCCGGATTGATCAGCAACCCTTCTCCTAACTTCTCCAACCCCTACACAATCACAATTCAGAAAGAAAAAAAACAGCAAAAATTCAATGAAATGCCAATTTGATATCGTAATGAAAATCGGAATCCAAGGTCTAGGGCTAGGGCATGCTTACCTGGAAGGGAGAGCGGAAATGAGTAGAGTGAGGTGGGAATTGAAGTGGGTCTGGGGAGATTGGTGACTTGATGAAAACGTGTAGTAGGAAAGCGGCGATGGTAAGGAGGAGGAAGGTTGAGACCGAGGGAGAAAAAGCCATTTATGTTTGTGGAGTGCAATTCAATGGTGACAGTCTGACAGAGTCAGTTGTGTACTTGAAGTGAAGAATGGACTCGTGACATTAGTGTTTTATTCAGGTCTATGTTTATTGTCAAGAATACAACTTATTGTTATGATAGTCAATGGTCTGCACACACAGGGAGAAAATTTTTGTTCCGTGGTCCCACATGTGGGGCCCATACTAAAGAAAACTTTCATTCATTTTCAGTATAAATATTGGCGTTCGGGTGAAGGAAATGTATACCTTCGCCTCCTCATTCTCTCCTAAATTCTAAATACATTTCAGTCCATTTGAGTCCTAACGAGTCCCCAAAAATTCCCAAGTTTTATTAAGGTATTTATAACAATATCAACAAATTACATCAAGACTTTTATGAACACTAAACTTGCAAATAGCTATATAGAAACTGCACATTCACCAATTTGTGGTGGCATATATGCATACAGTCTACAGACATATGAAAAAGGTGCATACTCAATAAACAAATTACACTAACCTGTCTTATCCTTCTCCAACCCTAAATCCTATTTTCTTCAAGCTGACAAAGCGGCTCAACCCAATTGCACACCTTCTCAAACCATTACTTCAATTTTCAGCGGATCAAACCAATTGCACTCTGCGTCATATTCTGCAGAATTCAAAATCCTATTCAATCATAAATTCAAAACCAGATGGTCCTTTGGAACTACTCAATACACAGTAAACAACCAGATGGTCAACGCCACTTTCATGAACATTGCTGATAATCCCACCAATGTACAGCTCCCTGGGATGTACAACAAGGAAGAGAACCCACGTGTGCCCATCATTGTCACTGGTAATGACTTCTCCACGTTGTATGCTCCCCTCATCCGTGATGGCCGTATGGAAAAGTTCTACTGGGAACCTACGACAGAATTGGAGTGTGCATAGGAATCTTCAGGACTGACAATATTTCTGAGGAAGCCATTGTCGAGATTGTTGACACCTTCCCCGGCCAGTCCAGTGGTAAGTTTTTTTTTTTTTTTTTCAACGAGACTTGTTTCACTTGACATTTCAAAAAGAAGACCAGTCAAGTTTATATTTGTGGTCGACATGCACACTTTAAATATGATGCTCGATGCAGGGAACAAGTGAGAATAATTAACAAATGATAGCCTCAAATCAAGAAAACGAGATAACACTTGATATGCTCCATCCTTGATTGAGGCAAACAAACTCTTTGAATCACTCAGATACTTGTATGCAAACAATAGATACCACTGAACGATCAAGATCCAGCTACCTCACTCTTCAGTATAATTTGCCTTACTACATTGGCAAGTTCAATCACATGATCATCCTTGCACCCTGTACAAGGCATATACTTCACTGAGACCCAAAACAACACCAAAAAAACGATTAAACCAAACTTTCAAACTAACCTATTTGACTGAGGGCATTCTCTAATTGGAATAGGTAATCTCTGTTGGGTCCTGAAGGGCCTTCAGCCTTGACAATTTGCCTGCACAGTCAGATATGGCACAAGATTGCAAAATATGTGAGACGGTGGACAAAGATAGATTGCTCTTTTACAAAATCACTCACGTATTTCTGCAGTGGCATGGCATTTAGGCCCCAAACTATTATAAGACTGTAAAGGGTCACCCTAAATTACACTATCGGCAGTGATGAGTAAAAAGTTCAGAGCGCAACCTACTTTGCCATTTCTTCGATTGGAGCAGGGCCTAGGTAATTTTCGTTGATTTTTTTGTCAGCAGATCCAATGTACCTGAGTAGCATTTACAACAAAACAAAAGATGCAAAAGATAAGGGGATAGTCATAGGTAAACTTAATTCCGTGGGTAAATAGACAATGCATCTCACACCAAAACTCCAGAAAGAGCAGGAGTTGTACAGCTTGGGTCCTTCATATTCAAACACGATTATTCAAGATTTTAGGTCAATGGCATGGAAAAAAGGACCGTCAACATATATATCAAGGAAAATGGAATAGGGGAATCGGTAATATGTTAAGTACTCACAGTGAAAAAGTCAACATAAGCTTTCGTATCATACTGCTTCTCCCTGACTTCGAGGTGCTGTATATTGAAAGAAAAATAAATAGAAGATGACTGATACAGGTATGAATTGCCTTGTTATTTGATAGGTTGTTATTTGATAGGAGAGGCAAAGTTGGGGATTGGCGACTTTTAAAATAATATTTTTATCAAATTTAAACTAAACAAGTAACTGCAGAAGCAGTTTTGGAGTTAGCTTTTTTGACTACTGATATGTTTAGGCATTAATGCGAACCTTGAGAGTTGTCCTTATACTCCTATTGATATTGCATCTATATTTTGAAGCAGGATGTTGTTTTGTTGTAACCAAGAATAGAGTACCTGTACAGCAGCTATCTGATCGTCCTTTCTGGTGATCTTATACGAAACTCCCCACTAAAACCTTGCAAACAATTACATATGCCACGATTAAACTAATGAATACAGCAGTTACCCAAACTAGTAACAACGGAAGCATGAATGTACAATGTATTATCAACTAAAAGATAAAATACTGGAAATGGGAGGGGGAGGGTGTTGAATGATAAACTGACACAAACATGTCCCTGGGCAGGCTCCAATGTGACTGTTCTTCCAGGATACTCAGGAGTACCCCTGTGGTCGGTGCTGCCTATCAAAAACAATAAATGAACAAGCTTTAATTACAATTGACACTAATTAATGGATAATCATAAACCCTAAACAAATATTAATTAGAGCCACTATGGATGGAATTGGATTGCTAACGGAGTAAGTAATGTGTGAGGTTGAGTAGTACCTTGATAGAAGACTCGGCGGTAGTCTTTGATGAATCCAACAAGTCGATCGTCGTAATTGAAGCCGGCTTTCCATATTAGGGATCCGTATCCGAAAACCCACAAAGCCATTGATCCAGATCAGATCCGAACTTTCGGGGAGTAAGGTCAGGACGACGGCCGACACGACACGACCAAATCAAAATTAATTCCTAGTCTATTTGTCTTTCTTTCCTGTCCAAGTCTTCTGTTCTGTTTGTTGATTGGTTCCTCGTAAGCAAAAAAATAAATAAAACATAAATTAAATTATTAAATTAATGAATGAATACCTATTTTTTAAATACCAAATCACACATTTATGTTTCGTATAATAAAAATAATAAAAATTGCCAATGTGTATGTATATTGAACAGTATAGCGGTATGAGGAAGTGATCAATATGCTCGTGTAGCACCAGGAATTGGTGCATGTTGAGTTTTTTTTAGTACAAATGTATGCCTACTCATGACCGTTGTTCTTCTAGGCTACAAAGGCTAACAATGAAGACAAGGAACTACACTGGAGCATCCCTTCCACCTCTTTTGCTGACAGCCTCGCATAACCGACAAGGTAATGTATCTAGGCTTGCAGCTCTCGCCTTCACGTAGTTACCAAGTACCCCACACCTTCTCCATGCGTGATACCCAGCGTAAGCGACTGGGTCATTAGCCATCTTCTTTATGTAAGCTGCCAGTTCATTCACAGAAGAAAATTTGGAGCCATCTATGATGGAGTTTGGAGGCACAAAGTCCATCACATTTGGAGCGCCAAAGTAAATGGGAACTGCACCCGAGTCCAGTGCGTAAAACAGCTTCTCAGTTACGTAGCTCTCTGTGAAGGTGTTTTCTATAGCAAGCACAAACTTATAATGTGACATGGAACAGTGCAAATGATCCCACCACCTTGGGCTGAATTTGGGATCAGTTACACATTCTGGGTAGAAAGTAAGCGCCATATCCAGTCCTCCAACGTTGTTTAAGCATTTCCCAAATGAGTGAGAGGGCAACAATGAAAGCAGCTTACGAGCTAGTTCATTTCGTTTGGGGAGGCATCGAGACGAAGACCAATAAACGAGTATATCCTAAAAGGACAACACAAAAAAATTACAATCTGCAAAAAGTAACTAATGCCCTTGAAAATGAAAACTTGAAAGAAAGAAAAGTAAACATGGTTTCTCACATTGCGCTTAGAAGAAGAAATGTGGTAATTTCTGTTGTTGTGGAAGAGGCCACCAGCATAGGTTGACTGAACATCATCTTTAGCATGATAACTAATAAAGATGTCCTCAACACCAGAACGTTTTCTGCCAGCCTCAAGGTCCATATAAACACGAAGTGGATCTCCAGTCCGTCTCTAATGAATGAGGAAATCAAAAACAGTACATCAGATTAGGTAAATTGAGGCTCCACCTACCCCGAGAAAGAGTGATACTGATACCATACACAAATAAATGCAAATTAATTATAGATAGAAAACTAAGCGATCCTAGCAATTAGCATCCCAGAACACTGTAGACATGAGATAATTCCAAGAGCGGCCCTACTGATGGCTTTTAAAAGGAAGCATAAATATTTGAATGTAAGAGGAAGTTTGTTGCCTACTATTCAAAAATTAAATGACCTGATAAACAGTGTTGCACTTTATCATATGCAGAGCAGAACTGAAAGACTCAATCAAGGCCTATTACGCCGGAATCAAACAAAACTCAAGCTTAATGTATATGCCATGCAACTGCTTATTCTATTATATATATACATTGGAGTAAAGCTACTTCGAACAATCATCGTCAGAAAACCAACCATGACTGATGCAGAAACATATTTGCATAATGTAGCTTTCGCAGAAATTAGTAATTGATTGTCAGCCGTGAGGGCTCCAAGACACACTCTGATCCTGATGACTTGTATTTTGAAAAACATTCCAGGAACTAGCATTTTTAATCTGCCAAAGAATGTGTTCTACCAATGTGTAAGAACTTATTGATCCTTTTATCAGCCAGCCTACATCATAACACTAGGCACTGTATGAATGAGTTTTGCAGAACACGAAAGATACCAAATGGATATTTAATCGAGAGTATGATAACATGCCTGTAACGGAGGAGTTGTGGTCTCAAATAGCAATGCATCTGGTGTATCAGCAAGAACTGAAGACTTGGTCCACATACAGCTCAGCCCACACTCACAGGAGTATAAATTGTCTAAGTTATCAGGAATCCAAGTCCACCCTTGAACTAAAATGCTCACATGATTCATTCTCAACAGGCCACACTCTCCAAATCCTTCCTGCAGAGATGAAGAAGACGAAATATTTGCGGAAGTCGGACCTTTGTGTATTTCTCTAAACTTAGGGCACCCAATTGATGAGTCCCATTTCTTAAATGCACCAATTAGATCAGTGAATGCCTCTGGAGGGTAAGATGTGTCCGGGAGGTGATACTTAACACCAGAAGGAGCTGCGGTTTTGGAAAATGGGAGTTCAAGATACCCAGCAAGAAAGAGGAGGCTAATGAAGAAGGAAACCATGACTGTGACCGACAAGCTACTAATTCTATTATATAGCATGGTACTCTGATGAGTATTGGTGGAAACTCCTCCCCTTACGGAGGAGGCAGAGTGAACTGATTCAAATTGTTTTGATGAGCTGGAGTGTTTCAATCTGTCATACACCTGCATATAAAACTAAAATCAGCTAACATGAAAAAACGGTTTCCTATTTTTATACGTATACAAACGAAGTCTTGACATTCCTCAACTAGCTCACAAGCCAGCTTCAAGATTAAGCATGATAACTGAAAAATCTTTCAGAATTCAAAAGAAAATACCATCTATTCAGAAGAAGAAGATGAGAGGTTACTGAATGAAGATGAGCTATCCATTTAATACCTGGTGAGGTTTTGGCATTGTTCCTTTGGATTACTTGAAGTTAACAAATATTTCCTGTTGGTATAGATTACATATTGATATGATAGTAAATGGTTTGAAAATTTCTTTATTTTATGGGTAAAAACAACGATAAACATGACTGAACGAACAGCCGATAAACCATTGGACCAATAAATTGGGTGACGCAGCAGACAAGTGTACTCTTTTTTTTTACAGGTAAATAATTCAGCCAAGAAACAACACTTTGTTGTAACTTGTAACATTGCATAGAAAAACAAATGCACACCAAGTTTGTCTCAGTTTTCATCTTTGTTACCAGAATAAACTGTAATACCATTCAAACTGAATTTGCCGCAACAAAACCTAAAATAGTGTCTTCACAGTAGAAACCCCACAATTTGAAAAATCATCCAGATTCCAGAATCTCAATTAACCTAACTCAGCTCATCTATCACTAGAGGAATTATTGATGCACTGAGACAAATCAGAAGGCAACACATTTACATGAAGATTACTCAATTTATGGGACTATGCCTATAATTATAGACCCTAACACTTTGCAAATGATGCACGCTTCAAGCATCCCTGACTGGATCGCAATATAAATTTTAGAAACCATTTGCTGAATACAACTTGCACTCAGGTCTTTTCTACTTAACTTACGTCCATGCTCCAACTCTCAAATCAAACCTACAACGCATATCTCTATATCTCAACAATGTCGACTAAATAGAAGAAATAATAATTAAACATTAATAAAAAAAACACGACAGTACTACACAGTTGCAGTTCAATTCAATAACAGATTAAACCAGAAGAAAATTAGTTCTTTAGACAATGTTTAAATTGATGATTATAATCAAAATAAATAATTAGAAACTAATAAAACAAACCAATGGAAGACACAATGCGAAATCTATTGGAAATTTGTAATGCAAAAAAAAAGAGGGGAACAAAAAGATAGAAGAACTGACGAGAGGCGCTATCGGCAGTATTCCTAATCCGATCGACGGATCTCCATCCCGTAGCAATTCCAGTTCACATCAACCGAATCAAAACCCTCCGATCGGATCAAATCCAAGAACGGCAGCAACAACAAAATGAAGACATGAGATGAATTACCTGTTCGGAAGGCAGTACCGGATTGCGTCCTCTGGACTAGATTTTAGGGCCAGATTTTGCGGGCCAAAAGGAAACTCCTTTTTAACTTTCAAGCCAAAGTTTTGTCATGAAGTATTCATTTTTTAGATGCCTATTTATTATCTCATGTTATAACAAAAATTAATTGCTGCTGAAGTTTTTACAAAAGTATAAATGGGATCGTTCATTATCCAAGAAACGTTAATTTTTTAACACAAGTAAAACGTCTGACGTTGTTGATCCAAACTTGTTACTCCAGAGTAAGAGCGTTGAACATTTCTAGCAAAGGTTGTTAAAATCGAGTTTTTGTTTTGAATCATTTTGATCAGTAAAATCGAATCGGTAAAATCTTTCTAGTTTACTTAAAATTAAAATAATATTATTATTTATAATTATGTATAAAATATAAAGTAATACAATAATTATTTTCCAACCCAACTGATAAAAAATTTCTAACCCAAACCCAACCCAACTAGTAAAAATTTTCCAACCCAAACCCAACTTTCTTTACTTTCTTCTTCCTCTCCCACTCAATTCTCCTCCCAAACCCTAGTCGCATCTCTACTTCAATTCAATTCTTCATCCGCGGTCCACCACCAATCCACCATGACTTTGTCCGTCGTCCACCTCCACGCTGGTGTCACGACCATTCATCTTCATCTGTCGTCCACCTCCATTCAATTCTTCATCGTTCGAACTGTATGATTTTGTACGTACGATTTTGACCGATTTAAATTAGTTCAAAATCGTTTGACCGTCCGATTTTGAAGGAAAACTAGTTTGATTGCGAGTTGAATCGAATGGATGCGGTGAGATCGTCATGATCCAGACTTTTTGAATCTTTCTTAATAAAGGCTCTGGCTCCGTCCAGGTTAAAAAAACAAAGATGTTTGTAATTTACTTGATTCCCTCATATCGACTATTTGACTTTCAAGATTATAAATACTCACTTTTGAAGAATTAAAAATTGAGAGTATGCGACATCATTTTCCGAACAGAAATTAATCAAATTAACCATGAATATAAAGGTTGCGGATTAAACACCAATCCAATAACTAATACAACCATGACAATCCATGCTCCCTTCCACGGCTTCTGAAGCCTCCTTGATCTGCTGCAAACAAGTATGTCGTCATGGTATATGCATACTGTTTGATTCCTATGAGAACAATACCAAAATAAATATCCGATTATTGAAGAAAAATAAAAGGCAAATTGTGGAGATATATCACCTTGCGGCGCACCAAGTGACAACATAATCAGAAGCAGTGCAGGTGAAAATGCTCGACCGATCATCATAAGCATTCAGCATAGCTATAAGCCTTGGGGCACGCATCTTTGAAAATCTTCGAATACGTCGTCGCTTTACAAGTATCTGAATTTCCATAAACACCCCTGCAACAGTATTCGTCAGTGTTGAATACATCACACGCGCTTCTACATCCCACAACTCTTCCGTCATTTTTAACGGCCAGTTCACTCGGGCAGCTCTGTCGCAGATCCCGGTCGCAACCGGCCACGCTGCAGTTCCCTTGCCCATTGATCGGCTTGATCACCATTGGTAGATTAAATCCATCCACTAAGCTGACGTCGTAGAAATCAGGGGAGGCTAGGGTGAATTCGACCAATGTGGCTGGTGGCTCGCCAGTGGCAGTGCATTTAAGAGACGAGCCGCAACTGCCCGTTAGGCAAGTACCGTTGACGGTTGAGTCAAATTTGCAGCCGGTTCAGCCCCAAATTCGGCCGGACCATCTTACTGGCGCCGTGAAGAGTCGAGACTCTCCAGGTTTCAGTACGAAACCGCCTCCGCCGAAGCTGCTTCCAGGAGTAATTGCCGGCCAGATTGTAACACGACAATCGTTGATCAATGTAAAAATGCGCGCAGATTCGGAAGATATTGCCCATGCTGATTATTTTCAGGCTCTTAAGAAAAGGGGAAATTACAAAAAAAAAACTCGTGATTTTTCCAGATGACACCCCTTAGTTTTAATTTCACACTTAAACACTTTCATTTTTTAATAATAAATATTTTACACTCACAAATATTTAAATTAAAAATTACAATTTGAAATTAAAAATTACATAAAATAAAATTTGAAATTAAATTACCAATGGACTAAAATTTAATGTCCATTGGTAATTTAATTTCAAAATTTAATTTAAGGTAATTTTTAATTTCAAATTGTAATTTTTTAATTTAAATATTTAATTTATGTAATTTTTAATTTCAAATTATAATAAAATTGTCATCTGTCATCCCCCTGTCATCTGAGACGACTACTCACTCATATCAAGGGAGTACTTATACATACTTGAATTAAAATACAAAAAGAACTAAGGTAAAGAGAAGAGAGATTCTTTAAATAATGCAAATATTCGTACATCAACCGTACTCCTCTATTTCAAGATGAACTAACTACGTAATAAGAAAAAGAACAAGACCAAGGATAACTTTTCTCTGGATATTTGGGCAGAGTTTCGTGCCTCTCAATTGTGTTTTGAAGCCTTGGAGTGTGGCTTTATTTATAGGAAGAGGGTGACCATTCGTTTCTCCCAAAATGTCAACATAATGTCGATATTTGCTTGTCACCGCCAAACGAAGCCCTTAGCCTCCGAATCTCTGCTTGACTTGAACATGAAAGTTGTAGCAGTTTGTGTTATATTTCCAATGCACTTCTCTTTTGTTACAATCAGAGTTTGGATGCGCCTGTGGAAGCTCTCAAAGCTCCGAAGGTCCAAATAGCAATTTGTTACTCGGTCGAGCTGAGGTTTCCCGAGGCATATTGCTCGATCGTGCTGAATAGCTGCTCGGTCAAGCAGCCCCTCTCTGGTAGTTGTCTTTGAGTTGCTCGGTCGAGCAGCCTTATTGCACGGCGCTGAATACAGATTTAGACCCTTGTAACGTCAAAATCAGTCATTGTGGTCAACATAAGAGTTTTGATTTTTGAGTCAGCTTTCCATTGCACTTTTGTTCACCTATATCGAATGTCATATGCGCTCTGTAGAATCCTCACAAAGTCTAAAGGTCTGGAAGACCCAAAAACTCCGATTTTGCTCTTTTTGCTTCATTCTTTCTATGTTTTGCTTGTTGCTTTGAAATGGATAGAAAGTGTATTTTGGCCATGAAATAAAAATTAAAGAATAAAATATGAGAAAATTGATATGATAAGTGCGAAGAGAATAGGTGAAAATATGCCTAAATAATGGTCATACTTTTCACCAATCAAACACCCCACACTTAAGGCTTTTCATCCCGAACAATCTAACTCTAAAAATAAAATAAGTTAAACTCCTAACTCTCTTTCGTAGGAATCATGAATGCATTTAGCATATGCATCAAGTCTTTAAACTCATAGGCTACCCTAGTGGACGAGTTATAGTCTCGTGAGAGTTTTCAGAAAAGAAATACTCACAAATCCTAAGCATGCAATTCATCCATTTAACTTTCAGCATTTTCATTTAGTTTTCCGAGCAAGCCATTTCATGTTATCACATTCAAGCACAGTAAAAGCATCGCTAATTATTCATGGTATGAAAAACTTCGAAAATCACTCAAATCATAGTAGTCGTAAATTTCTCATAAGATGAATACTCAAAATTAACCTTTGCTCGATCAAAATCTTCATTCTATATCCACACTAAGGATTATAAGTAGCGTGCAAAGTGTCTGAAAGAGAATTTATCGAACCATTCACCTATGCCAGCTAGGGCTAGTCCATAAGCTTTAGGTTTTGAACTTATACTCAAGCATTAGACTAAACGCCGTAAACCATAAGAGTAGAGGAGTTCCGAATAATTGAAAATAAGGTTTTTAATTTTCTTTCATAGTTCCCATCATGCCTACGTACATTAATACAAGGATCGTCCCTTAACAATTTTTCATGGCAAGCATTTAAGGTTTCGCTTGAGTCACAAAATAAACATGACACAATGACAAGGATTTAAGTAGTAAGCAAGAGATAACTTTTTTTTTCTTTTAGTTTTTCAAGTCAAAACAGTTACTTTCAAGAGGGGAATAATATAGAGACTTTTTGTGCAAAACGTTTTATGAAATTTCTTTCCTAACCCTCGACAACTGTTCAACTCTAGTAAAAATTGTTGTAAATTTTTTTCTTTTGAAAACTTTTCTTTTTTAAAAATATTTTCTCTTCTTGCACACCCCACAGTTAAATCCTGTCAAGTGCCTAGTAATACTACTCGAGCGTCCCTTAAAAATGCACCATTAGATATGATAAAGTCACCTAAAGGCAATTGAGAAATACAATGAAATACTAAATATGATATTTTCAGAATTTTCTTTGCACAGCCCTTTTGCAGAACTTCACTCTTCAAAGATGGAATAAAAATTTTAAAATGGACCGAGCTAAACTAGTCAAGTATCAAATCACTCGAAATAAATTTTCTACCACGAACATTGTTCAAATCAAAGTCATCAACACATAAATTTCCTATCGTAAAATTTTTAATATATGTGCTTGACTAACTTAAGCATGCTCAGTGAACATTTCATCGTGTTTTTATCATGTTAGGAAGAATGCAATCAGAAATTTCAAGCTTTCTAGTATGCAAATGTCGTGTTATCATGCGAAATTTCATGCATACTGACGTTCACCCCACACTTAACACATGCTTAGTCCCTAAGCATTTTTCAAAAGGGTAAAAACAAAGGGAATGAAAACTTCTCTGATTATGCTGCTATGATCCATATGTACGCCTGTCCCCGTATGTTGTGCTTCCATAATCTGCGGAATGCGTTCGAAATGTAGACAAGCAGATTATTAAAGGTTAGGTCAATAGCATGTTATCGAGTATGTGCTTGATTGATTTATGAGTGCATGCTAAATCGTGTTTTAAGTAGTCAAATAAGGGATGCGAATATGAAATAAAGCAGAGTCATAAATTGTCAGAATTTATAACACAATTTCAATCATTCGCTCGCACGACTTGTTGGTTCCTCATCCATGGCATCATCTGCT
This sequence comes from Echeveria elegans, assembly GCA_035048345.1. Taxonomy (NCBI): domain Eukaryota; kingdom Viridiplantae; phylum Streptophyta; class Magnoliopsida; order Saxifragales; family Crassulaceae; genus Echeveria; species Echeveria elegans. The sequence continues at coordinate 6,642 of JAWWMW010070116.1, read as the reverse complement.
TCTTCCCCTCGTGCATTTGGTGCATGTGCGTGGCTTGAGCTGCTCGGCCAAAATGGGTGCGGAGGTGGTTCTACAAACCCCGGAATGCTAAAGTGGTTATGGATGTTTCTCATCATATCACCATGCCAACGGAAACCTTCATATGTGTAGGTAGCGAGGCCTTCCATTTTTGTAGCTAGGACATCCATTCTGCCCAGAAGTTCTGGGAATCCCGCCGTTGGCAGAGGGGGCTCAGGAATAGGTTCAGGAGATGGAGGTCTGGCCGTGAGTAGCTGATAAGCTTGAGCTGGGGCTGGCGGTGGCATTTGGTCAGCTAGTACCCATATTGTGCCGTCCGGAGTTTTTAGTTTCTTTACAAATCCACGCCGGAGCATTTCTTCGTGTCCCAAACTTCTGATAGGTAAGGCGTGAGCGTTGTCAAGCGAAAATCCTAGAAATCTAGCCAACGTAGTGATGAAATGTCCACCACCAAGATATGCTCCTCGCGATATCTTGGGCACCTCCAGAGCCCGGGTTATTACTATGATAGGATCAACAGCGACATTAGCTCGTATGCAACACATCAACTCATAATCGTTTTGAGTCACAAAACGACCTCCATCAGGGCGAAGGTAGATACAAGTAGCTATCAGACGATGTACCAATTTCCAATAAGGGTATCTAATCTTTGACGCGAGCTGCGATGGTACATAATCCTCATCTAAATCAGTGAGGTAACGCCATAACTCAGCCTTAATCTCCCTTGTTGCGTGTGGAAATCCAACTAAATTTTCCACAACACCAAAAGCTGTCCGTAGATCATCCATTCCTATAGAAAAATTTTGTCCTCCTAGATGGAATTTCCAGGTGGTTACGTGTTTTTCCATCACACCCAATTCTGATTCATCTTCAGGCACAATACGATACTCAGGAAGAAATGAATACGCAAACTCACGAACCAATTGCTCGAACACAGGCACTGGTTTATCAAAGATAAAGTGAAATCCTATTTTCCTAAATTCGGCAATCAAATCTGGTGCGGACAAATAGCGTGCCGCGGCCCATTTATCTGGGTAAATGGGGTTCAAAATTGCCTAATCCTTAATCTTAGCTTCTATTTCTTTCATGGCATTTGTCATGCGAATCATAGCATCGAATTGGTACGGAACAAGGCGGGAGTGAAGCTGAAGGATGTTACCAGGATTTAGGTCGGAGTTCGTCGGCAGTTGGCTGCTTCGGCTTGTTTCCGGTTGGGTTGGGGGGTTTTGTCGCATGATTTTCCGCCTGCGGTATGTAAGAGAGGCTTCTGATCGATCCATGATGAAGAATCGATGAAAATTTTACGAAATTGGTGAGTTTGAGTTATGATGGTGCCAGAGGAGAAGTGAAAAATGCTCGGTCGATTGAGGGAGGAGATGAAATGGGGTGATGAGCTTAGGGTTTCCGCGATTGGGCTTAAGTTTGGGCCAAAAACTTTGTCTTCGTTCGGCCGAATAGGCTGAAAGTTGTTTTTTTTAGAGACGATTCGTTTGACCGAATGGATTATCTCTGCTCAGGTCGTTCGGCCGAATGGAAGTTTTCTGTTTGCTTAGCGATTCCGTTCGGGCAAATGATATTTCTGTTCGGCCGAATGGGACTTGGCCAGTCGAGCAATTATCTAATTTTCTCGTTTTGTGCTAAAACTTTTGCGAGAGGGGAAAATGATCTTTTATTCAAGCATATGAGATGTTAAAATCGGTCACATTGACTCCGATTTAGACTTGATTGTTCAAAGAAAGTGTGTTTTTAAAACTCATAGATTGACACTCGACGAACACCTTCCCATGGGACTTTGGCATTCAGCTCAACTAAGGTTTCAATTTTCCTCTTCTTCTCTTGTTGTTTAGAGGACTCTGGTATGTCTTTTGTTGGCTCGCTTGGCTTTGTCTTATCCTTTGATTTATCTTCTGATACCTCTTTTGAGGGTTCTTCACTAACATCCATGAGAGTGAGGTCCTTGAAGACGCTTCTTGCTAGTAGGCGCAATTTCTTCAGGCATGCGTGGTCTAATTCACGATATTCATCTGGGTTACAATAGAATTGAAAACCGCACCTCTTGGCAATGTAGGTGATCAGAGACGTGCACCCCACATAGCTCTGGATACCAAACTTGTCCTGCATACTACGAAATCTCTCCGAAAAAAACATCGAACCAGTCTATCGGTGTATCCTCAGCCAAAGCCCACATGATGTTTAAATCAGTGATAGTAACCTCATCCACAGTTTCAGGTTTAGAATTGATATTAGTTTCGACAAGCCGGTGCACATACCTCCATCCTTCGCATTGTATGGAATACGGTGAAGAATATGTCCCAAAGTGGTCTAAACCGGTCAGTTTTGTCCAAAACTCGAACCTCTGCTCAAGTGTTGTGCGAGCGGGTAATCCGAACATGGGAAAGCCAAGGTGCTCCGTAACCTCCTTCCTTGTCCATCGAAAATTTTGATTTTGGATTCTGAATTCCCATGCTGAATTTTCATCCAGCATCCTTTCTCCGTGCGTTACCGCAAACGAAGCGAGGAACTCATAAACCAAATTCTTATACATGGGTAAACCCATGATATTTGCGATGTCAAGAGAGGATGCTCCGAACACACCAAGGACCTTGTTCCGAATTCCCAGCGCGCACATTGTACCCATATGAGGCGCGAGCAAGCTTACCGCTGGTTTCATCCAGTCGGCCGACTTGAAGAGTGCCTTGAAGCGATTCTCATTCTCGCTTGACTCAAAAATAGGGATTAAGTGAGGATAGTAGGGTTGATTCGGGTAGGTTTGAACTTGGTTCACCCTTGAGGAGGATGGGGCTTTGGTGCTTTTTGAAACGAGGCTGGATAGAGACATTTTTTTTGGAGGAGAAGAAATCAGGAATTGCTGAGTGTTGTGGGCAGGAAAATTCTGAGTTTTCTAACTCTGATGAGGATTGAATTTATATACAGGGTTTTCAAGTTTTGAAACCAAGGGTTTTTGGCATAAATTGGGCAGTTAAAGACCCATATTTAAATGACCAAAACTGTTCATATTTTAGCTCATTATGCAGTTCATAATGCAGCTTATGAATGGTGGTTTAATTTGACTTAAATCCATATTAAGTACCCTGGAAACTCAAATAGAAGCTGGGTAGGCTAAGTGCTTATTAACTTTATTCGGAATTTCATAAAGGAGCACATAGTTAACACTTGGTACTGAACACCAAAAGGTTCCCAGGAACTAAACAGACATATTTGACAGACTTAATAGACATAACTGAGCCTATTAGTGAGCTATTACTCGTCTTCCACTGGTCTTTTACCTTTGTCTGCACTGCGAGGCTTGGGTTTTTGCTCCATTACCCACTCATAAGTGATATGGTCTATTAGTCGCATTTCAATCAAACGACTCACGGTAAACTCCCTAGAATCATCCGGCTTGTGCACAAAATTCATTCGTTCGAACTCGGCCAAGCGACTGATGATCGAGGTACACCCTATCGCTTTGATGCAATCTGTCCTATCGCACATTCTTTTGAACCGTTCGGTGACAACGTGAAACCAATCAATTTTTTGGCAACACCATATCATGTAGAGGAGGTCTAAATCACTCTTTGACACCTTAGGTCCCTCATCTGCCCGAGTGTTGATGTTGATTGCGAGGAGGCGGTGGATATACTTCCAGGGTCCGCCTTGGAGAGACTTGGGCGAGCAAGAGGGGTGATACTCTTCCATTCCTGTGGAAGTTTGCCAGAAAAATAGCCTCTGCTCCTTGGTGGTTTTAGGTATTATTCCTTCATCCTTTTCCCCAAAAATCGCTCTACGCACGTTCCCCTTTTTTGTTGTATAATGATGATTGTTCATCAAATAAGACCACGCGACACAATTTCCCTCGTCATCAATTACAGGCGTAAAAGAGCAGACAAATTCGATGACTAGCTTGTTGTAGGTTTCACCGGACATAGCTTCAAACCAATTGGGCATCCCACAGTGTATAAACATCTCATTAACCGAGTCGTAAATATCCAAGTTTTCCATGGTCGGCTTGTGCGGAGCTATTGAGCTTACTACTCTCTTCTCCTTGGTCAGTCAAGTTCTCCTAGCTTCAAGCACAATATTATCTGGCGCGAAAGGTATTTCGGGGTCGTATGTGCGGCTGGGTTTTCGAACTCGATTTGCGACATGCTTCTTCCGGCCGCTGCTAGAACTTCCTGGTGTGGACATGGTTGAGAGAATTGAGATTTTGGGATGAGAATTGGAGGAGAAAAGGGAGAGAGGCGTGGCTTGGTGTGGCTGCTGGGATGTGAATAAGATGAAACCCTAGTGTAGATGAGTATTATTGCTTTCCCTATATTTTATATATATATATTTTTTTTTTTGTCGGCACAGGCTTCGTTCGGCCGAATGGTTTTTTCATTCGGCCGAATGGAAAGTCTCGGTTTCGAAGGTATCGTTCATTCATCTTTCGTTCGGTCGAATGATATGTTCGTTCGGGCGAACGATTTCTCCCTGATCTCGTACACATATGTCATTCGGGTGAATGACTTTTCCGTTCGGCCGAATGAAATCTCTCGGGTCATGGCCGTTTAGGCTTCGTTTCATTCGGTCGAATGAAGTATCCCATTCGACCGTATGGTCGTTAGTCGCGTCGTTCGGGCGAACGATTTCTTTCGTACGGTCGAATGATTACGTTCTGTTTAGAACATTTTTTTTTAAATAACAAGGAATAGAGTAGGCTAACTTGACCCCACACTTAAATTTTCAATTTTCAAATACAAAAATGAAAGACTTACTGGCCTGGATTAACGTCCTGGCAAGGACGTAGCCGAGTCTTTTGAGAGAAACACATTCGAGGAGTCCTTTGCTAGGATCCCCCCTCGAATGGAATGCGACTGTGTAGTCATTCAGGGTCCGTTAGGTCAATCTTTTCAACTGGGTTTGTTTCTCCTGCGTGGTATAATTTCAATCGCTGCCCGTTAATTTTAAATACCTTGCCCTCCTTGTTGCGAAGTTCAACGCGACCATCTGGAAAAACCTTCGATACTTTAAATGGGCCGTACCACTTAGACTTTAATTTGCCTGGAAATAACCGTAGTCGGGAGTTATAGAGTAGCACTAGGTCGCATTCTCTGAAGTTTTTCTCTCGGATTTTTCTATCATGCCATAATTTGGTTCTCTCCTTATAGGTTTGTGCATTCTCGTAAGAGTTTAATCGAATCTCTTCGAGTTCATGTAACTGAAGGAGTCTACGTTTGCCTGCGGCTTGAGTGTCAAAATTTAAATTCTTATTTGCCCATTGCATCTTATACTCTAATTCCACTGGCAAGTGGCATGATTTTCCAAAAATCAGCTTGGATGGCGACATACCGATCGGGGTTTTAAACGCAGTCATGTAAGCCCATAAGGCTTCGTCCAGTTTGGAGGACCAATCTTTCCTAGAAGCATTTACTGTCTTTTCCAGTATAACCTTAATTTCCCGATTTGATACCTCAACTTGGTCACTGGTTTGGGGGTGATACGGCGTTGAAATCTTATGGTATACACCATGTCTCTTGAGCATGTTTTCTAAGTTCTTTTCCTTGAAGTGAGTACCATTGTCACTTTTCACAGTTCTGGGGACACCAAACCTTGGAAAAATAATTTTCTTGAATAGTTTCTTGACTGATTTTGCATCGCAAGTGGGTGTCGCGATAGCTTCTATCCATTTCGACACGTAGTCGACGGCTACCAGAATGTATTTATTTCCGAACGAGGATGGGAATGGTCCCATAAAATCTATGCCCCATACGTCGAAGATTTCGACTTCTAGAATGCCTTGCTGAGGCATCTGATCTCTTCGTGATATGCCTCCTGTTCTTTGGCACGCGTCGCACGATTTGACAAAATTATGTGAGTCTTTAAATAGCGTTGGCCAGAAAAAACCTGATTGTAAAACTCGTGAAGCAGTTTTATGTGTAGAACCATGTCCTCCGACGCTCGACGAGTGGCATTCATGAAGGATTTTGCGTTGTTCTTGTTCGGGCACGCATTTTCTATAAATTCCGTCGACGCCAAGTTTATACAAAAACGGCTCATCCCAATAGTATTTTCTAACCTCATGAAGGAATTTCTTCTTTTGGTTGTAAGATAATTCTGGTGGAAGGATTTCGCATACTAAATAATTTACGTAATCGGCGTACCATGGTGAGTCAGATTGTTGGCCTTCGACACCTAGCAAGTATTCGCCAATGAAAGTGTCTTTAATTTCTTCGTCCTTATCCTGAATCTCTTTAGGTAGCTCCAAACGTGATAGGTGGTCTGCTACGACATTCTCGACGCCCTTCTTATCTTTGATTATTACATCAAATTCCTGAAGTAGAAGGATCCATCTGATCAACCTTGGTTTAGCTTCTTTTTTGTTGACTAAATACTTGATTGCAGCATGATCCGTATAGACGATAGTTTGTGATCCGATTAGGTACTGGCGGAATTTCTCGAAGGCGTAAACCACGGCCAGCATTTCTTTCTCTGTCGTCGTATAATTGCTCTGTGTTTGGTCTAAGACTTTGCTCAAGTATTGGATAACGTGGAGTCGCTTATCTACTCTCTGCCCAAGTGCCGCCCCGATCGCATCATCGCTTGCGTCGCACATCAATTCGAATGGTAGTTCCCAGTTCGGGG
>JAWWMW010070097.1:0-14451 GCA_035048345.1 Echeveria elegans | reverse complement strand
CCCACAAACCACGGAATTCAAAGAAAAAACAGGAAAAGATAATTGAACGGAAAACGTACCAGAAGAATCCACCCAAATCAGAAACGCAAAATGAAAGCAGAAGAACCCTAATTTTGTGGCATTTAGAAGGAAGGGGAATATATTATATATACACAAGCCGACCGTTGAAGTATAGCGTCAGATCTAAGCGGCCTAATATTCACAAGCCGACCGTTGAAGTATAGCGTCAGATCTAAGCGGCCTAGCCGACCGTTGGAAGTAGCTTCAATAGTAAGCGGAGTTTCAAAAAACGGCTCGACGGGTACTTCAGGACGCCGGCGTTTAGAGCGACGTCTGAGCGACCCTAAACCTAAAATTCACTCTCTGAATCCAGACTACGAAGTGAAATGAGAATGAAACACCGTGGGCCCGGCCCAAATATTCCCTTTGTTATGTCGTCGGTCCAGCGCACCGGACATGGACGATGAACGACGTCGTCTTTTGAAGTTCACACAGAGCAGCAAGTGTGTATTATTATGTGTCGTTTGTTTCGTTTTCTTTGAATATTTGTGCTGCTGAGAGCCTTTGATTTGCATCTTGCTATGTGCTGTGTGTTCTTGATTCATGTAAACTGTCTGTGATGAAAAATTTAATAATCTGAAACTACACGATGCGACCGGTGGCTCCCTTGAGGTTGAGGTAACACTGGTACAAGGCCTTTCTGAGGGATCTGCCTAGACACTTGTTCGTTTTGGGTGTAATGATTGATTTCTCGGATATGATTCAAGGAGCCTGAATTTGAATTTTAGAATCACATTTGTTCTCGAATCCTAGGTGGTAACATGATAAGTTGGTTTTACCTGTGCTAGAACTTGTTCTATCGCATTACTATTAACTGTTCACCAGTTCTCCATATACAGATTGATAACTGTGAAATATACCAAACAAAACTCTCTTGGGTTGGACAACTCGGGAAAAAGCCCATTGTTTGAGAAATTTTCAGAACCAGGTAATGAAAGTGATATATTGTTTCAAGAAATTTGCGATGGTTGCAATGACGATGATGCTTTCAAAAGAACAGATGACGAATGATGGTGTTGGAGTATGCATGCATGAATTCGTGCGATGTGTGTAGTGGTAAATATAGCTAAACATACAACCTAAAAACATACATATAATTCAAGAATCTGCAGCTTTGTAGGGCAGTAGGCCATCCTTGATGGTCATTTCGTATAAAGTAACGGCCACCAGAACTTTGGAATCAGCCGTGGTTCTCCAGAGTTTTTTTTTTGTAAGGGACTACATGAACTTTGATTAACTCGCCATGATCACGAAGACCCATTTCCCTTCGTTGCAAATCTGAAATAACTTGAGGATCCAAAACGCCTCTGTACAAGAAAAGCCGCATCTCTTCATCACATCCACCCTGGCAAGGAAAACTAAGAAACTAAATCATATTGCATAAAAATTTCCTGTATTGATTAGCAATTTGAAGTTGGGACAAACCGGAGAAGGGAACACTTTGTAGCCTGTTGATGGTTCCAGAAAACTAGAAAGGTCGATCATATTATCTGTATGCAAATGAATGCCAGTCTCCTCCGTAACCTGCAATTGCACAGTCACGTAAATTATTGCATCGAAAATATGTTTCTGAAAATTTGTTATCCGACAAAAACTAGGAGATAGACCTCGCGAACCGCAGTGCCCACAAAATCACCCTTATCATCATCCAACATTCACGCTGGAAGTTCTAACAACACTTTTCCAGCAAGGACTCTCTCCTAGACACAGCGAGACAATATAAGCCGGTATTCAGGCATGTACGCTTCAGTGAGTTTTTACGCATAATTTTCAACCTTAGAAATTTCTCATACATACCTGCTCAGTAAGGGTAGCATAGTTCTCATCTTCGGCGTCCAAAAGTATTAACATTGCGACAGATGCTCCCCTTGCAAATACTATACACGGAACCTATAAAACCCAAGAACCATGCCAAGATGTGGAATGTGAAGAATACTTGAAAAATTGCTGCATTAAACCTTTCGTCCAGTTTCAGTGTAACGAACATCCGCTTTAAATTTAAGAAAACCAATCCTCTTTGAAAACATATCAACATCCTGTACCATCATCTTCAAACTAAACAGCTGAAATCCTCCGCATCAAATTACACAACCGAGCTACAATAAAAACACTAAACAATCTCAAATACGAGATTATAATACTAACAACTGAATTAATCACCTGAATAAGAACTTGTTGTAGGCTTGTAGCAGCATTGATCCATTACCAAGTATTCCACTTTGGCTTTGCACGTTAGCAAGCCAATTCTTAAACAAAGATGACTCAATCGCATTCCTTCACAACCAATCAAATTCTCAAATTCGATTCTTAACATATTTTAATAACTATTTACAGGAATTTAAATAGATAAATGCTGGGGAATTTTGCCTGAATTGGGATGGGGTTATGTGAGGAGCGGCGACGATTTGAACTGGCTGAGAACGCTGAGTTGATGCGAGAGCGGAGAGGAGGATGATGACGTGGACATTGAAATTAGGGCACGGAGGGATCTACCGGGGGTAGGAGACAGCTTCGGGAGAAGAGGAAAGCATTACGGTAGAAATGAACCGGACTGACCCGACCCGAAACGAACCGGAAGAGTAACGTCGTTTAATACTTTTTAATCTCACAAAATGAGTTCAGGAAGGATAAGATGGCAATGATTTGTATTTTCCTATTAACGTCCATAAAACTAGTCTACAATTTATTCAAGACATGATCACTAAAACAAGCTCTAGAAACATTGTTTCTGTTTTTCACAAAAACAAGCTCTAGGAATTGAATCAAATCTTCACACAGGGGGGCCGATCAGGGATTATTTTTCTGTATACAGACAACCTTTTTTAACATCCAACACAACGGAGTATGCTAGATTGTAAGGTCTGCTTCGGGACTGCAGCATAAGATTGTACGTCTCTTCAGCATAAGGTTTTTGAGTGGCGAATGTCAGCATTGAGATGATGAACTGTGTGTTGGAACATCTTGTCATTGTTGGAAGGCCACCGAGTCAGTTGCGAGCTTTTATTTTGGGACCTCCGCTGACAGCCTTTTTCAGGGCTGTAATTTGTAGTCAATTAGACACATCTAATGGAGGAAATGTGCATCGATGCAATGCATATCAATTATTAACAGTAGTTAGTAGGCTAGGCTGAACTAGAGGAAAATTTTCAGCACTGTAAATATCTAGGTAGCAGCTTCTAAGTCAATTTCAAGAGATGAATGGACAAGGACTGAAATACACAGACACGGAACATGCAATGCGACAAGCAATTCTATGGATAACACAATTAGTAACTAAGTAAAAAACAGTATATTTCAGACTTCAGTGAATGACTCTAATTCAGCATTAGCTAGTAACTGCATTTATAAAAGGATGCATACCAACAAACAACCATGCTAGCTGCTACTGCTACATGGCTGAAGGCGAAACCTTAGTTCGTTATTCAGACAGGAATTCCCGCAGCCTGGACAATGGCGGAAAAATAAAATACATGAAGTATATGTGTTAAAGAGAAATAAAGCAGAAAATGAAATGATTATCTCTAACCAGCGAAGGCCACAGCAAGGTGGATTCAGTCTGAAGAATCAGGAACTCTGTGTTTCAATTTCGAGATGCAGCGCGCACCTTTCGCCCTTGGAGCTAGAAGCGGACCGGAGATTTACTAGTATTCTACACAACAATCAGAAAGGCCGTATATATCAGATTGTGTTAAACAAAACCAACAGATTATGTTATACCTGTGCGAAATAAAAGTACATCAAGTTACCAGAATCGGACCTCCAGCCATGATTTTGAATTGGCTCATGAAATGGACATTTTTATAGCGACTGGATTCCATATACCCCAAACATCCATCAAATCATATTATAATATGTCATCAGATAACCTTCGTGTTTGATACACATACATAGTGGAGACTGGATAAGATCCTTCACACTATTCCTCTAGCTACTCAATACCTGCTTGATCAAAACAAAAAAAAACGATAGAAGAGAACCATAAATTAAATTAAATTTCAGAGACGATCTTCCGTGACAAAGTTGTCTGAAAGACGAAGGAGTTAGATAGGTGATGATAGAAAAATCACATACTTAAACGAGTCCAAGAAGAGACCGAGAGTTAGACCAGCTTTCCAATAATTAAACATCGTTACCAAGTTTTTCATCTTGTCCATAAAAGGAACGGATGCCCTGTACATGAGGGCTCCAATTCCTTCGACCACAACAACAGCAAGACCAGCGGAAAGAATGTCCCAGTCCCCGGTTTGCCCAATCACGGTGGCAAAAGCAGTTGCTGAATAAAATCCAACCAAGAAAAAAAGTACTTTCATCGGAAGATTTTTCCTCAGTTCTTTTATTCGAACGTCCAACTTTAACCTAACCACTTCTAATGTCCGAAACAGGCGAGTCCTTCCATTGCCCCTGCTGGCTGGCGAGTTTACACCCCCATCAAGATTGCTTCTGATTGACAAACGCGTCCTCCTACATAATTTAAATAATTTAATTCCAAACATTTCACAGACCTCATTTCCACCTTATAAATAGTAACTCGTTCCAAAAAGAAAAAGAAAAGTAAATTATAAAAAAAAGGATAACTTCAACCAATGCACATGAATCATGTTCATCACATGTTCTAATCGATGCACGAAGTGAAACAATCAACCCACTTGCATATCTTCCAACTCTATGTTACAAGGATGTAAAAGTAACATATCAACACCTTACTTGGAACCGACACGTAAAAGTGGTTGAGCTACACGAAGAAAACACATTTGAGAAATAACCTCCCAGCCAAGCGGAATAACACCTCTCTGAATGCAAGCGACGACCCTCGAGACTGGAAATAAAACTTTCGCCATCACAAGTTTATCGGCTATAAGGAGCAACAAGTCAACAACCTATGCAGTGGGAAAAAAAGATCAATAGGAAGAAAAAAAATGTGACCACACATTTATTCAACAGAGGCAGTCTAGACCTATCACCCAAAACATCCAGAATGCTGGAAGAACTTCAAACGAACCAGCTTTCTATTTTCTAATGAATCCTCAAATTTATATTGCACTTGTTAAAATAATACAACCTCTGGCCCACATTTCACCACTGCAGCAGCTCTCCAACGCGATTCTAAACCCTAGAAACGACGCTAACAGTGCGCAAACTATAAGTAAGTACTCAATCAATCAGCTAAATAGATAATACCTGTGAGATTGGAGGCGTCAAAGATTCGAGCTTTATGGGCTTAGTTGGGATTCAAGTCAGGGTTTTCATCGGTTTTGGTCTATGGCTACGCGCTTGTGCTATTTCCGATGAGGGCATCCGGCTCTGACCATTTCCTAGCACAGAATATTTATTTTTTTTATATATTTTTTTTTGTTTATTTCAAAAATATCAACACTAATAATAACATTCCATCCTTAACACACAAATACCAATCATCCATTTTTCCTTACTAATTTCATCTTTCTCACTAAATATTCATTGCAATATGACAAAAATGTTCCTCCCCACACTCCTTATTTACACTACATGTCATTCATCACTATTCATCTATATTTGATTATATTTGTCTGTATTTGATCATATTTGATTAGGTACATTTCAAAAAAAAAATTATAAATTATAAAATTAAAAATTAAAAAAAATATAAATTAAATTGAATGAAGGCACCGAAAAATTTCCGTCGGAACGACGGGAGTGCAGCTAGTTCATAAATAAATAAACAAACAATTACGATCAGCAATCGCAAACAGTCAACACAAGAGGCAAGACGAGCTTTTAGGTTTTGATATTTATTACAGTATATGATAGGATAAATGTTAAATTAAAAATATTGTATGGTTCAAATATTAAATTTAATCTAAATGTCAAATATTACAATATCGACCAAGTGTTTGATGGAATGACTTAAAGAGCATCTAAATGGGTTCTGTCAGGTAACGGGGCTTCTACTGAAGCGCGGTTTCTAATAGTTCTGTGCAGACTGTTGGTTCGAGTAATTTATTTCCTAAGAGTGGTTTTACTGCTTCAACTTCTGGTGTTTTGTAGCACGTCTGGTAAGGCCAAGAGCAAGGAGTTGATAAACAGAGATGATAGTTACGTGTCGAGGAGTACGGATAAATTGTATGATGAGGGAATTGGAAATACTCTCGGATTTGCTAAGATGCAGATTGTTGATTCCACATTGAAATCATGCATCAATACTAATGGGTTACGACAACGGGGTGTGACGGTTGGGCAGCAACGAGAGGCGTCATGTTGCGACGGTTGGGTTGGTCTGCTTACGGGTGCTGATAGGATGGGGAACAATTTGGAATAACTGGTGTCTGTTTCACATTATCTTGTGAAATCCAGTTAAAATTTCTTTCCTCATCAACGGTGCAAGCTTATGGTGGGAGAAAGTCTTTCTTCGAGCATCTATCAGATAGTTCGTTTTTCTTTTCTTTTAGATCCAGTGTTGTAACTCTGATTCCCAATGTTTGGGATCACTACCAAAAAAAATTAAATTAAATCTAGAATAAAAAAATGTACTTTCTTTGATCATAGACAATAATGCACCTAAACCTAAACTATAAATATGTAAATTATAATTGTTCTCCAGTCCTCCAAATATTTGTTTTTCTCATATAAATATATAAGTCAACTCTATTTGATATTCAAATACAAAAGTCCATTCAAGTATTGGATTCTTAGTTACAAACTAATCTTGAAAAATTACGAATTCCCAAATCCAAAACAACAGCAAAAAAGTAAACTGTGCTAAAACTGTTTATACAAAATGACTTCTTGTTTTAAATGACGACATTATGATATTGTAAATCTTTACTGTGCTACAACTGCTTCCAAATGACCGAGCCAGCATATGATTCATGGCAATTGGCAGCATTTCAACATCATATTACACAGAACATCAAATGTTTTAAAACTTTTCTTGTATATAGAAAAGCATACAGCAAGATTGTACCAATACAGCCAGTAGCACGGTTTTACAGATTCTTATTCTGTGGAGTAAGACTATACCCCTTAGAAAGTAACTAATAAAATGTCATAATACAATCGGTCGGGAAGTTGACGAGTGCGCGGGCAGTGGCTTTAAGAGGGAGATGTGATGCCCGTTGAAGCAATTTTCTTAGTCTGCTCTGGATTGACCGGCACGAGATGACAAGATGATGCCAACAATAAGACCGTACAAAGCAAGAGCTTCGGCAAAAATGAGAATGAGGATCATTCCAACAAAGAGTTTAGGCTGCTGTGCATTGGCCCTGCAAAGAAAATATATTTCCACAAATTAGTCACCAAGATATTGAGACCTGGTTTGCGCCGGTCTAGCAAAAGCAGCAATGTTTATTATAACTACCTAATCGTGACATTTAATAAAACATCCTAAATCTGGCCATTTAACTCTTATACTCTAAAGAACAAAAAAGGTTTCTCCATGAGAACTTTATCGGTAGGCAATACCATTTCTACGAAGACTAATATATAACCAAGTAATATATATAGCTCTCCTCAGGGTCACGGTCACGGTCATGCTATTTCAACACTCAGTTCATTCAGGTATTATATTTCCCATCCCCATCGACATGTATATCACAAAACATTAACCATCAAAGCCTAAAACAGATTTTAAAAAACTTCCAATTTCCAACTGCCAACATATCTCAATCAATTAAAATTAACAAATCCACTTACCCCAGCCTTCAGAAATAATTCATCAGAAAAATAATGAAACATCTAGCATTAGTCCATGCTCAACCAATTAATGCCCGTAAACAGGCCTTTATTCACACGAAAACAGTCCAAAATAAGTAACAAATCATACCTAACACCAGCATCGCCAACAATGCCAATAGCCATACCAGCGGAAAGTCCAGCAAGACCACAAGCAAGACCAGAAGACAAATGTGCATACCCATCAAACAAATAATAACTCTTAGCCTTAGGATTAATCCCAGTACTAATAATAACCGCAATAATCAAACCATAAATACCCAACACTCCAGCCATAACAACCGGCACTATAGACTTCATTACTAACTCAGGTCTCATTACTCCCATTGACGCTACTCCAACTCCACTCTTCGCCGTCCCGTATGCCGCTCCCATACCTGCATTAATAGCATAAAAGATTACTCTTTTAAACAATTGGGATTGAAAGATGTACTGGGTACTGTTCAAGTTGATGGAATTGATGGAATTGATGGAATTTTTGGGATTAGGGTTTGGTTACAGGAGAAGACGAGGGCAGCGGCGGCGCCGAGGAAGCCAAAGAAGGGAGCTGTTTCATCTCCGCTGAAGGTTGAAGACATGGTGGAGTTGATAATGGGTGGATCTGATCGGCGGAGGAGAGTCGATCGATTTATTGGTTGATCGGATCTGCTGCTCTCTCTCTCCCTTCGTCGTGTTTGCAATTATTGTACTCGCGAAGTATTATTAATCATTGTGGTTGATTGGACGAATGAAACATCGCCACGTTTAATGGGCCGTAGAGATATGAGTTCCTTTGCGGCCCACCTTATCCTTTCATGTTAAGGTGAGCGATAAGGAACTGAATACCACAGTAAACGGCGTCGTTGAAACGGGGACAGAGATTGCACTGAAAATCGGATTATGAAATTGGATGCAGACGCTGGGCGTCGGGATGCTGTCTTTTTTTATGTGGCGCTTGGTGTGCTTGTTGGAAGCTGTTGGGTTTGGTTAAACATTAGACTTTAATGTTTAATATTGGATACTGGTGTACATTTCGTGAGATTTTAGGTCAGTACATCTTGTACGATTATTGTATACGTGTAACACATTATCGAAAAAATAGAAAGTTTTAGAAAGAAAGAAGACAACACAGTTGTCAAAATGAAAGGAAAACTGTAACAAAGCTCCATATCATTTATCCAATAGGAGCAAAACCAGGGAAAAGTAAGTTTTCAAGATAACGGCATAGAATTTGTATCCCGTTTAAGCCACGAGAGTGCTTGCAGTAGTTGATTCGCTGCACGTGAAAATTGTGTATCATCAGTAACACATAAACATACGGGCCCAAAGCAACAGAGGATATTTTAGATTTTACAGTTCAAGATGATACCGAATGTTAATTGAAAAGGCAAGTGCTGCAGAACAGAAGCAAAGGATTGGCTAGTCAGAGACTTACTATTTCCAGGTGGGTGGGAGCTTCTTGGTCTTCTTGTAGTAGCGAGCAAGGCGGTGAATTCTACTCTCAACCAAGATCAACCTAAACTTGGAATCCTTGTCCTTCCTGTTTCTTTCCAAATGCTTCCTAATGGCAACAGCTTTTTTGATGAGATGATACAGATCTTCCGGAATCTCAGGAGCAAGCCCTGGTGAAATGCACGCATACCCTTATATGTTAACTTATCTCATTATATATTCCATTAATCCGAAAACAGGTTTTGGGAAAACCCACCATGAGCCTTGAGGATACGCAGGACTTTGCTACCGGTAACACTCTTCACTTGAGCAATTCCATGTGAATCACGAAGAAGCACACCAATTTGAGATGGGGTCTGGCCTTTCTTTGCTAGTTTGCAGATATTGTCTTCAACCTGAAACCACACCAGCTACAAATGTTCAAATGATGACATCACGTACACCTCAAACAAATAGTACTCAGATAAGGAATTCCGTTTACCATTTCAATTTTCATGCTGAAGCTAACTGACATTATGACAGTAACAATAAGCTTCCGAATTATATTCTGAAAATATCATATAACATTTAAAACACTATCATCGATCCTAGCGAAATAAATTCTCTCTCTTTTTCACATAATAGATTAGTTCAACTCCTTATTTTCCGGATGGATGCCATAATTCATAATGTGCCAAAACCATCTTAGTGATGTACCTAGTTATATTCTGAACTGCTGTACTACTAGCAAATGAGCCTAAAGTTGTCATCACCGCCACCAAAGTTACATTGTGCGTCAAAGTAAATACAAAAACACAGGGAGCATACCATGTACTGCCATAAAAGGGAACTTCTTCTCTTTTTTCTCGGATATCAATATTACTTAACCTCTATATGGTCCTGATAATTACAACTACTGTATTTCATAATCTGTCTAAGGACAGATAGCACAATATCAATGACAAACCAAACGTCCGCAACCACAGTCACATTCAGGCGTACTAAACACAAATTAAACACACGCATCCTGAGTCAAGACTATTCAATGCTGCACACAATTCAACCAGGCTCATAATTAAACGTTTATCAATTCATCATCAATAACAACAACAACTACTACAATTCATTTATCACTTACATCCTGAGTAGAGATCTTAAGCCAACTTGGCGGTGTCCTCTTGTACGGCAAAGCAGAAGCTGAAATACCTTTACTGCAATCCAAAATCCCAAATTTACATCAAAATAACCAATCAATGTTGAAATCAATCAATACATTCAATAGGATTAAAAAGTCTGAACCGTACCCTCGGCTGTGCATACGACCCATAGCTGCGGCGAATTATTCAATTCGATGAAGCGCGGGAGATCGTCCAAGCCGATGCTGCCGTCGTTAAATGCTTCTGTGACGAAACCCTCGTTTGGTATGGGTGAAGCCTGCTGAAATGATTTGGGCTTAGGGTTTTTGCTTATATATTTTTATTCTGCTCGAGTCCCCCAAGTTTGTATATTTTGACGATAGAAATCTTATATATCTATATTTATAAAAGATTAGAAAATGGTTGAATCATCAAAACTAAAATTACATTTTTACCCCTCTCTCCATCATTAATCACAAATATACCATTAAAATTAAAGATAATAGACCCGGTCCGGCCCATTAAATAAAAATTAAAAACTGAAAATATTAAAAATAAAAATAAAAAACTAAGCGAAAAATATTTAGCATTTTTAGGTGAACCAAATGGAAATACAGAAAAAATTTCCGTCGGGACGACGGGAGCGTAGCTAGTATAATATAATAGAATAACTAACTGTGAATAGTAAATGAACCATATATTTAGCAACGAAACATAACTAGATTCCCTACATTACCAACGAAATCTAACTAAATTCTAACCTCTAACTAAATAATAAAATATAACTAAATTCTAACCTCTAACTAAATAATAAAATAATATAAAATTAAAAAATTAAAAAAAATTAAAAAATTAAAAATTAAAAAATTAAAAAAAACTAAAAATTAAAAATTTAAAAATTTAAAAAACTAAAAAAATTAAAAATTAAAAATTAAAAATTTTTAAAAAATTAAAAATTTTAAAAATTTAAAAATTTAAAAATTTAAAATTTAAAAAAATTTAAAAATTTAAAATTTAAAATTTAAAAATTTAAAAAAATTAAAAAATTAAAAAAATTAAAAATTAAAAATTAAAAATTAAAAATAAAGTAAAATAAATTTAAATTTAAATTTAACAGATAAACAATTTCCGTCGGGACGACGGGCTTGCGACTAGTATGCAATGTAAAAGTAACTATCTGTTGGCCCTCAATATATGTTGGCCTTGAGTCCAATTTATTATAACCCATCACCTCAGCCCATTAGGCATTTAACAGCCCAAATAAATAATTTATAGTTAAACAGATTTCTTATAATTTTTTATTTGAATTGACCAATTTAAATATACTTCGGCACTACAACTAATTTAAAAAATATAAAGTACAAGTAGGTCCGATTGAGCGTCGAAGCGTCTTGGATCTTTGCCGCCACACGCCGACAGCCAGCGACAAGGCGTGTGATCACATCCTCGACTTGGCAACCACCAGTGGAGTGCCTTCACTCATCTCTGTTGTCCCGTACCTTGTCCATGAAGACGGAGTCTCCTTGAACTGCTCCTCAGTTACTCCTGCATTTCAAAAATTTAATTCATTTCGATTTCCATCTTTGGGACATTGTATGTGAGAAGAAGGTTGTTACTTACCTTTTCCCATTGCAGCTGTGGATGACATCCCGCCTTGTACAGTTTTAAGATACTTGTCGTAGAAATTAGCGCCGGACCATTTCTGATGAGCCAAAGTATCGACTCCATTGTTCCGCTCCTCCCTCTGTATCCTCTCTACATACGCCAGCATGCCTCTGCGCGCATAGTCTTTAGCGAATGTATCGATCACAAGCGCGTCAGCATGGAACCCTGCCAAGGTTATAAACTGCCAACAGTACCCAAGCTTGGCTATTTGCGGAATGAAGTCCTTCATTTGCTCATCGCTCATTCCTGATGCATCCCAATTGAATGACGGCGAGAGATTATAAGCCAACATGATTTCAGGCTGCAGGGTTTTAACTCCATGAGCAAACTCAGTGCATTCGACTAGATCAGGACTAGAGGTTTCCATCCATATGATGTCTGCGTGGTTCGCGAAAGCCCATCCGCGGACAATGGCTGCATTCACCGAGCCTTGGAATCTATAAAAGCCTTCTCTAGTCCTCGGCAAGTCCCAATCCCAAAACAAGTTACCAAGTCCAAGCCTCTCAGCAATTTCCCTTCCTTTCTCGTTTGACAAACACTTGCCAAAGCTCGAATGGTTACTCCATTCGTTCAACTTCATTCGCTTCTCATCCTCCCCGACATTCATCCTCTTCACCGCATCCACCACACATTCCGAAAAAGTCTTCAGTTGTGACAGAGCAATCCACTCATCCTCAATCCTCTGAAGCTCAGCTCCATTCTTCCCAGCAGCCATAGCCTCAGCCAACAATCCAGCAAGACTCCTCCCCTTCACATTTGGATTACTTGCACCAAGAATAAACTGATGATCCCTGTGATCAACATTAGTCTGAATCAAAGTTGCCGCAACCGCATCTGTCCTCGCCACAAGCACCGTCTCAACTCCCATAACATCAAACTGCAACCTAGCGGCCACAAGCCTATTAATATGCTCACTGACTGATACCAACACCTTCCCAGCCATATGTCCGCATTTCTTCGTCACAGAGCTCTGATCCTCAATATGCACTCCCGCCGCACCTCGCTCCACAAACAACTTACACAGCTTCACAGTGGCTGTAGTGCCACCAAACCCTGTATCTCCATCAGCAATAATAGGCTTCAAATAATCAACATATGGAGTCTTTGATCGCTCCTCGCGACTCATACTCATCCTCGCCTCACGCTGCTTCCTGTCATGATACTGCTGCGCGAAGTACAAGTGCTCAACCTGTTCAGCACAAATTGCAATTTAATCAAATACCATATACATTACTAGTATTACACATAAATCAAAGATTGGAGTGCACGAGCTTCATTACTGATTAACTCGAACCTTGTTAGGCACGGTATCATATGGATAGTCGGCCAAGTCAGGGCCGGGCTCATTCGTGGAAGTGTGGGTGGACGAGCATTGCCAACCGGAGACATAAATAGTGTCAAGGTGTTTAGCCATCATAGTGACTTGGACAGGGTCCAATGCACCGAAAGTGCGAGAGGCAGTGCCTTGTGCTTGGTGAGTTTTGAGTGTACGCCATAGCTTTTTCGCTAACTCATTTGAGCCATAGGATTGCTTGAGGTTGCCGCGGAGAGAAACCACGTCGCGGGCAGTGTAGGGACGGTGTGTTAGCTTGAATCGCTCTGAAGTCCACCATGCTTGCACCTCTGCTACCTCTGCTTCAAATCTCCCTTCTTCTTCCATTACCTGGTTGGTCCATCAAGTATCATTTTACTAACTTGGAGGGTCATTTTATAATTTTGTAATTAAGTACATGACATGGCCTAATTGAAAAAATAAATAAAAGTAAGGTTTTTATGTGTGCCTTTTGCATGATTATGGTACCCTACCTAGTATTAATATTTTTTATCGTATTTGCCACACAATTTATTCAACTTCGATTTTGATCCCTCTTGAAAAATCGAAATATTAACATGCAGTGCATGACGATTGTCTTTGCCGCTGGATTCATCAAAGTTGACCTAATTTAGCTAAATAGGAGCATCTATCATTTTCGTAAGTTTTGATTGAAAAA
Organism: Echeveria elegans; assembly: GCA_035048345.1. Classification (NCBI taxonomy): domain Eukaryota; kingdom Viridiplantae; phylum Streptophyta; class Magnoliopsida; order Saxifragales; family Crassulaceae; genus Echeveria; species Echeveria elegans. The sequence goes on along the minus strand of JAWWMW010070097.1, from coordinate 482 downwards.
CTATCATGTGCAACATCTTCTAACAATAAACAACTGAAACTGAAAATTGTACATAAATGAACGAAAGGAGGTAAGCGATGGTACCATTGAAGGGACTGAGAAAGATGGAGCCATGGATAGAACCTTGGAGAAGAAGTGTATCTGAAACTAGAGAGTAGAGAGAGCTGACGGAGCTTTGTGTGTGCACAAGTGATGAACAGATATGATGAATGGAATTGAACCAACAAGCTACTGAATTTATAATAATTTCAATAGATTTTTTTAAATAAAAATATTTAAATCGAAAACTCTATCTTTGTAGTAAAAAAATAGAGAAAATTAAATAACACATTGAAAGGCACATGAATGGAGAGAGGTAAGATATGTCACATTCAATATTATTGAAGGATATGGGCTGTGATTCAGCTAGGGATGCCCATTTTCAGACCGGACCGACGGACCGACCGAAACCGACCGAATTTTGTCGGGTCGGTCCGGTCTCG
>JAWWMW010070087.1:3319-14455 GCA_035048345.1 Echeveria elegans | reverse complement strand
TTTTGATTAGGATAGTGGTGTGGGAAAGAGTTGCTTGCTGACGCGTTTCTCGGAGGGTTCATTCACTAAAGGTATTAAAGCCTTATCCGAGTATCCAATTGCAGAATATCTGATTGACGTGAAGTGGTATAGGGTGTTATTTTTCAACGACGGTTAATTCAGATGTAGAGGTTGGGCAGATGAAGCCGTTTGGAATACTTGAAATGATCAATCGCTCGAGATTTTTGTCTTTAAGGCTGTTCATAATTCTCTCTTCTACTGCGGCGCAATCTACTGTGGGGTGAGAGACTTTTCATTTCTCTCCTCATCTACGGAGCGCTCCATTGATAGTGAGAGTTTTTTTTTAGCTTCTAGTGCTTAGGTGTTAGACTGCTCAATTATTTATTTATATTTTATTTTTATATTAATTATTACAAATGATTTTGATCAATAAACGCTTTACAATTATTCATTACCATACATTTAATCTTTATTCCAAGACTGCATTTTTGTGTTGTATAACCCTATACTTTGACTCTCTTTTGAAACTTGTAATAAAAAAAAAAGTGGTCTCTCACACACGCCATCGCCACCAATCAGATCTAGCGGTTTTCTATCTCTTCTCCCCTCACCCTCCTTTTTCAAATTCGAAAACCAAACCCTAATTAAAACCAGTAGAGAGAGAATGAAATCAATCGTACCCAAATCTCGTTTCAAACCAATCCATCGCAAAGTTCGTTTCACTGTTCACATGGTTGAGATAGAGATAGAGGTTGAGGTTGAGAATTATCTACACAAGACGTGGTAGCTACACTCAATTGAAGTCCGTAACAGAAAATTTTCAACACCTGTTGCTCCCATAGCTTCCCGATGCTACAATTCGTTGCTTCTTCAATGGCCGCTCTTTAATCACTTGTCGCTGATTATCAGGTAATAATTCCTAAGCCATCTATTCTCTCTGCTTAGAATTGATTTACGAAGTTCGAGAAATTTTAGCAGTCGTCCGATTACTTCACGCAACACCCAAACCGACAATTGTAATTTCCTGGAATTCTGCGGGAGTGAATGCTCTTCTGCGTGATTCGTCATTTTTTAAGAAAATAATAATAGAAATTATGTCATAACTCATAAACTGCAACTACTGATTGTGATTGTTAAAGATCTCACTGCTCCAATGCTAAATTTAGGATTTCTGTTGAATTGAATTTAATTGACTCAATGAGTTGTTGATGCTGTTTGGTGAATGCCTTGATGTTGTTGTTCTTGTTGTTGTTTGAGTGGCTTATCCACCAATGCGTGTATTTTTGAACAATCCCCATTGGCTGACTGCCGAGCGTCTTTCTAGTGTTGCTAGTCAGTCTTTTAGTTTGGTATTTGTGTCTGAGAAAAAGGAAAGAAGTTGATAGGAGGGTGGTGGGTTTGGGAATTGGAATGGGGATCGAAATGTGGTCAGGGGTGGAAAAGAGAGTGGGAGTGGGAGTGAGGGGATGCTGGTGGCTTTTGATGATTTGGTAGCTGCTTCGAGGTTTGAGACTGTGACTAGGAAAAGGGGTGATAGGTTTAGGAGGAGAAAGATGGGATCTTCCCCTGCACCTGGTTATGTTTCTGCTGCTACTGCTGCTGCTGCGTCTGTTTTTTCGTCTTCCTCTTCATCCACCCTTGGTTTCTCGAGCCGTACTGTTTTTGCTTCTGGTCAGCACGTGGCTCCAGTCCTTGTTGCTGCTGTTACTCCTCCTCCGCCCTCTCGTTCGAGGCTTCCTGTTTTCCGTCTGACTCCTGTCTATGTGAGATATAATTTAATTTTTCCTGATTTGGTTATCCTGTTTTTTACTATATTTGTTTTTGCCTGATTTGGAAACTGGCTGTTCCTGTCTGACTCATTTGATCTAGGATCTATCTGCTGCATGATGTTTTTGGGATTTGGCTTCTGCTAACCTTGCTTGTTATGAATCTATAAAGCATAGCTAGGAGTTTCTCTTGAGTTTGAATTGTTTGTCTATTAATCTCTGTCAATCCGCTTCTCTATCATGTCTTTCAAAATTCACACATCCATCTTGTGTTTGTAAAAATCTTGAATGAGTTTCCTGATACACATCAATCATTCTACATCTCAGATGTTTTGAAACCTCTCTAGTGTTCTTTCACTGTCATCCTCAGAGCTTGATCAAATTTAGTTTAGATACAGGGTTCTCTGTTTATGTTTAACTGTTTGTGTAAGCTTCATCCGAGAGTGTGTTTAGATCTCATTTGTTCTGTTTTTCCTTGTGCTGTTCTGCTGTCTGAAACCAAAGGGTCATATATGAATGAATAAAAGTCCACCCTTGGTGTTGCTTATGTCTTCACAACTGTAATGGCTCATTGTTAGCATTACCTGAGCAGCCCTTTCAGACAAGTAACTCCTTCCTGGTGTTGCTTATGTATTCACAACTGTAATGGCTCATTGTTAACATTACCTGTCTGCAAGAAATGGAAATGACAGACTGTATGGAATCAACAAAAAAATGACTGGTTTAGGCAACAATGTAAATTTTGATACTTTGGAAAATATTGTTAAATGTGCAATCTAAGGTTCTGTAAGCAGTGTTTGTGTTACAATGTGAATTTTGACGCATGGAGTAGCCCCAGCTTAACGTCCAATGGTTTTCCAACGAACTTTTTTGTTTGTTATGAATCATCATATCCTATGACCGTTGATCGGTATCTGACTCTTGAATGAAACACAACCTTACTTGTTTAGTTAGGGTATTCGACAAACCTAATGTTGTGTTACTCTGTAAAAGGCTATCTTGAATTTGTGATGGCCGAGTTATTCCATCTTGTTTGAAAATTATTGTCAACTTTAAACATTTCATAGTTCTTGTGTCAAGAGTATAAACTCTTCATTACTTCTGTTTGTTGTTGTATCTGAAAACGTGTTTGCATCCCTATCCTTGCAATCCTTAAGTGCTGATCCCTCTTCATGAAACTAGCTAGTTATTCGTATAGCTTTCAGTTTACGTTCATGAGGTCAACTTTCTTTGAGCATTGTCATCTTGCATCAGTGGAGGTCATAGATTAGTTATTTGATCCTCAAGTTTCAATAACAATAATGTGTCCACAGTACTTTTTTTTAGAAGAAGAAAAAACTAGTATCTGCAACTTAAGCGAGATATTTACTCTAAGTAGCATTTGATACAGTTCCTAGTATTGGGTTTTATCTGTCTCATATGTTTAATGTAATAATATGCCTTGGTACATATGTCAGTGTTTACATGGTGTGTGATGTAAGATATTCGTAATTGTTTCTGATTATTGTCAACTAAGGTTTTCTACTTCAATGGTTGTCTCTAACATGGAGAGTCCTGCCATGTAATTTACTTTCCATACTCTCCATTGTTACCTATGGTTTTCTACTTTAATGGTTCTCTCTAACATGGAGAGTCCTGCCGTGGAATTTATTTTCTGTACTCTCCCATTTTGGCTTGTGCTATTACAAGGAATCTGCTTTTAGATTGTCCAGTTTGTTCTGTTTATGTATATTGCATGAACTCAATTGTTGACCTTCATGCATGTGCATCGGGATAACCGTGTAGTACTGTATTGGTGACGCACTTCTTGAAACATATTCTTAGTAGATCGTTTTTGTTTTGCAGGACACTGTTCGGACAAAACTGAGGTTTCTTTTCCAGAAGACACTTAAAAATAGTGATGTGAATTACCTTAAGAGAATAATAATCCCGAAGGTTGGTTATTATAATGCCACTTATCTTGTTGTCAAGTTATCCATATTGAGTCAATCCATTGCTTACTGCTTAGAATCAAACATCAACTAGATTATGGTAGATGCATAGGATATGTGATATTAAATAGTACATTCTATTTATTGGATTGGATCTAAAAGAGAAGTTATGTACTGTATTCAGAAAGCTGCTGAGTCCCACCTCCCTACCCTTCACAGCAAAGCGATTCAACTCATCGCCTATGATGTGGATGGTAATCATAAGTGGGCGTTTAAGTACAGGTTTGGTTTCCACATGTTCATCTTCCACCCTGTCTCATAGATAACTATGCGTAAAATTAAGAGTTCAACACATGCATATATAAGGGTCGTTCTGCTTTTATAATGTGCTGTTAGCCTATGCTCTGAACTTCAAGAACCCCCAAGATCACAAAACAGTTAGGATTCTTATCTTTACTTCTTTACAGGTTTTGGCCCAATAATGCTAGCCGCATGTATGTATTGGAAAATGCAGGTATTGCTTCCCTCTTTCAAAAATTGTTATTTTTTATGTTTTATCTGGATATCATAATAATAAGCGCACCTTATCTCAGTCATCACCTTCCTCCAACCTAATAGCACTGTGATACTCGTCCATTCATTGATCTAATAAAAGGTGCTACAATTATCGAGTGAGTTCTTTGCAGGCGATTTTGTGGCTGCTCATGCTTTACGAGCAGGAGACGCTGTCATCATGTATATTAATATCGAAACACATAACTTTGTAAGATACTCCTCTTTTTGGGCATACCTATCTATCTTGTGGTCAGGCATTATTTCATTCCTTTTACTAAGATGTCGAAATATAGACACTTAATTAGGTATGCATAGGCTAGTGAGCTGTCTTTTTCATCTAACCTAATTTTGTGCCTTTTTTGACATATTCAGGTCATTGAAGCTAAGAAATCTGAAGCTCCCATGCCCGCTGCAGAGCATGAGGTTAAACAATTCCCAGAAGTTGAATCGGAAATAGCAAATCCACCTAAAGACATCTTTCCTAACTTCCCTCCTCTGGATGATAGCAGCAATCAGCTCTTCTACGAAGCATCCTCTATTTGCAACGAATCACCTCTAGATTTCCTTGGCGAGTCAGCATACCATCAGTATCCTAGCTCTTCACATGACTTCACTGAAAACATCTCATTCGATGATTTCCATTTCTGACCATTATCAACCTCCGTTGAAAAAGCTCATTACTCGGAACTGGTAAGGCTAGGCAGTTTTTTTTTCGACTCCCCTAACGGGAAAAGGAAAAAAAACTGAACTATCATGGTGTGTTTTCATTTGTGAACTTCGTTACCTATTGTTATATGACGTTTTAGATGTGTAATATAGTGTCCGATCAGTTTACAACTTACTATACCATTGCAATGTTTCTCTTTTCTGGTTTTAATCCTTGATTACAGAGTGTCCAATTTGAAAGTGCATCTGTATGTACAAGAGTGCCGCAAAATTATGGAAACACTATAAATAATCTAAATTCCTCTTAATCCCAACAAGCCCGTCTAGCTCAGTTGGTAGAGCGCAAGGCTCTTAACCTTGTGGTCGTGGGTTCGAGCCCCACGGTGGGCGATATAGAATTTTTCTTTGAACAAGACTTCAAACGGCGTCGTTTCCCTTTGAACCGATTTTTTTTTCCCTCTGAATTACTTTTGGTCCACCCAGTTTATTAGACAAAATTTTCCTAAAATCTTCACATTAAAAAAAAGTCAATATTATAATAGCATGAAAACATAAGGCCTCTAGGGCAACAGTATACAAAAATCCAGAGGCATGTCTCAAAAGTCAGAACCTTCTTGAGAAACCTGAGGAAATACTTTTATTTACTACTTGAGAAAGTGTACGTAAAAAATCCCTTTTTACAAATTGACTTTTTGTGAATCCATGTTTATGAACTCCAGCAGCTATGGTTAGCAGAACAGTCCCAACAACCTATACTAAAAATGATGACATAAATAATTTGGTATAGATACTAGCATCACTCAGTCGCAGCAGATCAATGCTGTGTTCTTCATATTTCCTCAAGAACCAGCAGTCTTAATATGACTTCCCTTGTTCTGTTGCTAGCGGAACTTTTCCGTCCAGAAGACGCTCATCAGGTACTCTATTTCCAGTTTGGAAACGTCCACTGTTGCAGCCTCCAACTGCTTTGCAAGAAAGGAGTTGATAAATAAGGATAGTAGAGAAGAAGATGATTATGTTGCCGAGTGGAGAGGGTGTGTGTGGATTTGGTGTGGAACTGAATATATGTGTGGTGTACAAATGTATGCCTGCAAATAGAGAGAATAGGGTATGAAATGGTTGATCATCAAGATTGCCGAGTCAATCAGTTTAATGTTTGCTATCAAGAAAGTAAGTAATAGCAAATTGATTTTGAAAAGAAATGTTTACATCATATGTATATCCTTGTACACTGATATGGCTGTCTTCTGATAAAATCAATAACAAGGTTACGAGTTGAACACACCTCGTACAACAAAAAATTGCTCAACATATCGAAATCGATACATATTTTTTTTTAGAAAAAAGATTTACTAATTTTTAAAATTTAAATGTTTTTATGGGTATTGTGTATTTAGGCAAGATAATTACGGCATTGTCCTTGCTTGTCCCTCACGTACGTAATTTATTTCTCCAATTTTAGCTTGACATTTGTGTGCATGGACCAGCAAAATTCAGATATAAGCATTTCTCCAGGGGATGAACATTAGTGAGTTGGCATGGAATCCTAAGAATTTTCATGGAAGAATGCTATGTACCAAATCTTACAACGATTTAGAATCATGTCCAGGTAACATGAATCACCAAAAGTGGAAATGTGACACAGTTACTCACCTACTCAAGATGGCACATTTTCAGCCTCACAAGCCACTTTTTTAGGTGTGTAGTCTTTCTCTAGTAAAAATGTGAACACCAACTTCCACACAATATAAACCTCCAAACACTCATCACAGAGCAAAGAGCATCCCAAGTCCCATAGATTCAACAGAAATCACTTTCTTGCTGATCTCATTCTACTGAAAAATGAAGTTCATTCATGGAGAGGTTTTGAAAGCGTGCTGCCGAATGTGGAAAAGGATTGGAAGCAGTCAGAGTAGGAGAAACAAGGCGGAGGCTGAGGCTGGTGGTAGTTCCTTATGTGATGAGATAAACCACTGGGTTCCATGGTGGTGGCCGTTTTCGGCTCAGGAGGAGGAAAAGCATGAGAAAGTACCTGATGATGTGCCTAAAGGTCATGTGGCGGTTTACTTAGGGGAGGGGCATAAACGGTATGTAATCAAGATAAGTCTGTTGAAACACTCACTGCTTCAGGCATTGTTGGATCAGGCTCATGATTCTGCATATGATGTAGCCACTGAGCCTAAGCTGTGTGTGACGTGCGATGAGTATGTGTTCATGGAGGTTGTTCGTTGTGCAAATGGTCCTGAACATGGAAAGCTCTTGATGTGCCGCTGATTGTACCCCAACTGGGACTTCTGCATACACAAGTAAAACAAAAGTGAACGATGGCCAGTAACTATCAAATTTGTGCTAATATCAAATGTACATACAAAGAGTAACTATTGCTCTAGCCCCAATCGCTAGCTTATAATATCGATACATCTATTTATCATAAGCATTCAGCGACACAATATGAAGACAAACTAAGTTGGCCAGAGTCTGAAGTGAAACAAAATCATACCAAACAGAAAAGCATTTTACAAATTGGTGATAACAAGAAATGAAATCTGGCAAGGTGAGAATCTCGAAAAGGCTGCACGTAATATATTTCTAATTGCAAGGAAGAAGTTTATTCCTCATTTGATAGAATAGAAGAATGATATTTGCACAAAGAGTTTCTTAATCTATAAGAAGAAATCTATAAAATCACGCAAAGAAAAAATATAGCTGCACGATTTGAACCAGAAACAGACCCTTAGATCTACTGGTTGACATTGGAAAATAGAGCCTTCCCGTATTGAAAAATACCATCCACCAGCTTCACAACTTCAGTAAGAGTCCAGGCTTTTTCGTGCTTTCTCCAGTCACCAGAGTTTATGAATCCATTTCTTGCCAAGTTACCAGGTGTGTATCTGAAATCTGAATCACTTTCTTTTGCTTGTATCTGAATCAAGTCTCTGTTAAAAATGTCAGCAACATATACGTCAAAATGGATAACAAAAGTTTTTCTAAAATTTACAACAGCTGTTAATTGTTCGCAAAAAGAGAGAGAGAACAAATATACTTAAAGTGACAAGTGAGAATTCTTTGGATAGATCTACAGTAACTCTTTTGGATCCTCTAGCGTCTCTGGGTGCTGGAAATAGAAAAAGAGTGTCTTATGCCCATTATCATGTTTGCTGGATGTTTTCAAAATAAGAATTTTGTCCCTAGGTGTGCCACAAACCCTTTGCCTTTCATCCGAAGGGTGCACGTATTTATTAAATTCATCTATGTACCAAACTGGGGGGGCTTTCGCAATGTCTTTTGTGGGCTTGATTATGTAAAACTCTTTGAAGGCTTATCCTCCTCACTGTCATTTGATCTCAGTATGGTATGCCTTGCTGATGAAAAATGTTTAGTTTTCCTATGATGCACGCTTCTTCAGAATCCCGGTGCAAATCTGAAAATGATGTCAGGCCTGTGTCGGGAGGAGTCATGAGTCCCCCAATCTGCTTTGCAACTTTCCTATGATTTTGTGATTATACATTATTGGACATTTTTTGTTCGGTCTTTTCTTTGTCTTGATCTTGAAGGTCCTTTAGTCCCATTTTTTAATCCAGACATTTCATTAGAGTGTATACTACTGCGTTCACTTCCACCATAATCAGAATGAGTTTCAGAGCTCGATTTCTCAAAACTTAAGCTTTTACGAGGAATTTCTTCACACGCTGAGTCCTTATCAGAATCTGCTCAAGTATAAACAGATACAATCAAACTTCATTAGATCACTATCCTTCATCGTATTTTTGACTTCCGGAAGTGCACCTATAAGATAATCTTCACATGCAGTTGAAGGCCAGTAGCATTTATTTCTATCGACGAACTATATATAGTATAAGTATATTTGTCAGACAGAGGGTGGGTAACCTCTACTATTCTCATTCATGCCATCCATTTGATAATGAATGCAAGCTATAGAGTTTATACAATCAAATTTTCCAGTTTATTGAAGTTTAACTCTGACGCATTGGTCTCACAAAAACCAGTAACACTTATCTTCCACAACAAACTACTAACGTACAGGATCAAAAAGGACATAAATAGGAAACATACTTGCAGTTTCTCATCACTTTGTCCTCCTTCTAGAGTAAAAGATTCAGCTTGACCTGTAAAGAATGCCACATTGCCATCACTAACTTCATACTCCAATAATTAAAAAAAAAAAAAAAAAGTAAAGCCGATCCCAAAACAACCAGCAAGAACAAAACAAGTTCGGAATTTTCCTACACAGAATCACAACTTATGGTAACAATTCAAATGTAAAATACACAAATTAGAACATACTCACTGTCACTGATATTCAAGTTCAGAGACATATCAACAAGGAAGAAATTCATCAACTGATACCGGATTATTACCAGGTTCGGTAAGAAAATGCTTGACATCCATTCCACACAACCCGATGATGAGCATCTTTATCCTAAAACATGCATAAAATTTCATAATTAATTCATACCTAAAATCATGCAGCCCCAATTTTAACCTAACAACAAAAACTGTAGCTCGAAATGCATGAAATAAAAAACGAATAGTAAATTCCATTCCACCTCACTCATTCCGGCAGATTGAACGATGTCAGAATAGCACGAAGCTTGAGTGACGAGTGTGAATGAGAAGAATGAAACCGAAACCAGACAAGCCAATCACGCCATTCAAACTGCATTTACCGCCATTTTTTGTGTAAATCGTAGTTTGTTTACTTGGCTCAAATCCAACAACAACATGCTAATCACGATTTGGGTTCAGTATAATTACGACCAGTGTTAGCATTAACTAATTATACAGTGTAAGTTGGATGCACTGGGGCTTGTTGCAACAGAAATACTATTGTAGAGATCGTCTTCATCAACAACTGTTTTGTGCTGCTGTATTCTCCATGTAATCCTGTGGTTTTTAACCATAATCATATGGTTCATGTTTGCGGTTCAACACATTCTTAGAATCAGTAACATCCATACCTTGATGAGGCAATAAAGTAGGCAAGGCTTGGAATGAATTTCCCTAGTAGATCCCCAAATAGAGACCTCACATTCGAAACAGCCACTTCCGATATCACATTCTCATGATGAACCGGATCAATGGTAGAAGTGCAAATTTCTCGCACCAGTTGTGCAAGGAGACCCGAACAAATTATTAGCCATCCCCTTAGTGTCAGATGCAAGAAGAGTAAAAAAGTTTGTCCACCTTCGTCGGGCAAGACGAATATCATCATCATAGTCATCGTAGATAGGATTACCTAAACTAGGAGCTTTGAGATCCATCATAAGTAAAAAACATCAAAGAGTCTTAAGACTACCGACTGAAAAATATCCTCTAGCTCGATTTGTCTATGCAGATCAGTACTGTCTCTTTGCAACTTAACACAATCCATGAATGTCTCAGCTTCAGTTTCAGGTTAAGGAGGCGACACGGTCATCACATGACACATCACCAGCCAACGCAGTGTCCGAGAGGAGAACAAGAAAAACTATGCTGCGGTCGAATAAGATTCAATATCAAAACTAATAATTACTAGACATAATTCACTTAAATAGGAAAATCAACACCGCCTTCAAAAAGAAGAAAAAGGAAATCAACATAAAACCCTAAATACTCGGCTGGGCCAAAAAGTCCCAAGTCACTGGCATCAGATGCCAAGGAAGAGCAGCAGCTCAAAGATTCCTTCGATTTTATTGAGGCCGAAGCCGACATCATACAAAGGGAACTCGACCATCAGACACTTGCAAGACACACGTCCACAGATACGCCTAACAAATCCTAAATCTTACTTAGCTCCATAGACACAAGCATTCTCAGCAAGTCATAAGCGCTGTAAGCTTTGATGATAAGAAAAAATCCTGAGTTAATTCACACTCCCCTAAAGTACACACCCCGCTGCCAAATAGACCAAATCAATATGTTTCCTTGCCACTATCCAATATCCAGGCATGTGCCCCCAGCCAGTACACATTCTCTACTGCCTGAGCTAACAATACTAGGAACAATGCTGTTCTAGGATTTTAATTCTTTTGCATGCGGTGGCGGAAATTTTGACAGGAAAAACTGTTGTTCCTTCGGCTAAACTTCATAACAGTTGATTATTATTACAAACTCAGAAAGTCATAAATATAATCCACACATAAACAAAACAACCATTAAGTAGCTTTTATGAAATGCAATACGATCTAGTCAATCAGATTACCAAAGGTGCACTCAGC
>JAWWMW010070078.1:0-14456 GCA_035048345.1 Echeveria elegans | reverse complement strand
TTCAATTCATGCTTGAATCATCTTTAGACAATATAATATTGCAATGTTTGATTTTAATAAAATTTTGTGAGAATTTTTTGAGTTTTTTTTTTATAAATAAGCCTAAATTACAACATTTTGTAAATTATTTGACATTTTGCATATTTATTATATTAAAAAAAATTCTTTTATAATGATATAAACTAACTATCATTAAGAAAAAAAATTATAATGGCGACTGTGTGAAGATTTTTTTATAGCCCTACCTAGTTCGAGATCCTGACTCCGCCACTGCTTTCGCCACCTTCAGGACGTGAAAATGGATCTTTCGCATCAAGATCCCATATTTCTGGATACTGTTTTGATGACCATTTCAACAAATACAGATGAGAAAACCAAAAGCATTACATACTAAATTCTAATGTGACTAACAAAGGTATGGGTCATGATAACACTAAACAGAAGGACTGAAATGCATTTCTGAACATGGTCAGTTTTCCCATTGCAATTTACAGGGTATTACACTCACTTTATCATGAGACTTTAGCTCGAAAGTGGGACCAAAGTAGCGTTCTTTAAGATCGTCAATCACCTACAGAGTTGCTCAATAGAATTCATATAAATCTCACAGCGGAAAATAGAGAATGATAATAGAGCAATGAACATCTAAATCTCTAAAATGAACAAAATATATAAATTTTGCTGGCACATATGTTACATCCCAACTCTTACATGCTGAAGCTGGCACTCATATACTTACTAAACAAGGGGTGTTCTTCACCGATGAAATGAAACAAAAAGACGAGTTGACAGTTGACACTAAAAATCTTTGTTTGCAATAGCATAATGCATCACCATTTTTGTTTCATTTGCCTTCTTAACTCCTTCAGGACACAACTGATACTTCTCAAGAGTCCCATTTTCCTACCCAACGCATCAAAAATTTCATTTCAGTTCAGTACAATTCAACAGTTGGTTCAAATTTCAATCAAATTCTCCTCTACAATAGTCAATAAAAACCACATGTCACGCTTTTTTCTTACATATATGTAAAGTTTGATTTTTCAGTTCAATTAAATAGATTGTTTTTAGGGTTCATACCATGGATGAAACGATGACGCCTGTGTCGTTTGGAATGCTCTTGCCGTGTCTAAGAATCCAGTACCTGTTCTGCGGGAACGGCGCCGATCCGGCCATTTGGGCGACGATCGCTGCCGACGCTACTACAACAGCTTTTTTGACTTTAGCGTCCTCTTGGAGTGGAATCTCTTCTTCTTGTTTAATATTTTTTTGCTTATTCTATTTCGCTGTGAATGTAATTCAGATTAAAATGAAGATTCAGATTGGGAAAATTATGAACCACCACAATAAATAAATCGAAAATACAATTGGATTTTCAAGAGAGAGAAAAATGTAAATTGATTGCACGGTAGTGTGCAAATACGCCAACAAAGGTGTGGTCAAGTGGTAAGAACTCTTACCTTGGAACCCCAATGTCAAGAGTTCAAATCCCACCTGTGTCATTTCTTCCCACAATTGTGGAGTGTTTGTTTCCTTCCACCTTGGTGAGAAGTGTGGTGCTTGCTTGGACTTCGAACCCTTGAAGGAGAAGTTATTGATAATTATGTAAATATGTAGCCATTAGTTTTCTGTAGTGAAGCAGCGATAGGAGAGTAGCTGAGTTATTCCACTGAATAAAGGTCCAAGCCCATTCGGTACCTTCATTAAATAAATGGGCCATTTCAGTGAAAACAACAGTCCAATCACTGTCTCCTTATCATATGAATCATTTTTCTTATATTTTCAAAAAAATATAATATTATTTCTCTAATAATTTTTGTCTCTTATTATTTAAGAATTTTTGTCTCTAATAAATTAACGAATGCATAAGCTATATGCATATGCATGTGTGAACTATCGAGTGCACAAATGCGTGCTTGCATGAAATGTATGCCTGGATGGATGCATTATTAGGAATGAATGATATGAATGCGTGAGATGAATGCTGATAGTAAACTCATAACTTAACCAAGGATTGATCAGTTATGAAGACCCCTACCTGGAAGAGATTATGGGCCCACCAAGGTTATAAAATCCTTGGCACAAATAGAGTACCTGGATGTCATAGATGGAACCTCATTAGAGTAATTAAAAAACAACCAGATAAACTCATCTAGACTAACTAACCTAAACTGCTAAACTCGAACTTATCAGATGACAAGTCCTGAATTGAACCAAACTTGCCGATAAGGTACCATAATAATCAGACTCATCATGTTTGGTACAAACTACAAATCAGTAACAAAACGACTCAAATAAACATCTGATATACGAACTAGTTCTGCCCATTTTAAACTAAGTAAACCTCTGAGAATACTGATTTCAAGAAAAAGAAAGGCAAGAGTGAAATTAGTTATTAAAAGAAACAACTTTGAAGTTTAAACTAATTGCATCTCAAATCAACCATTTAAATGTTAACAACAGATGAGGGATTCAGAATTAGCATTGAGCAACTATTTATTTAACTAGTGTACCTGTCATTGCTATATACTTCCAGTTACGCTATCCACAAGTTCCTTGCGACTTGCATTTAGACCAACTCTTTTGCGTGACAAAATAGGGAGTTAGATTACTGATGAAAACTAATGGAGGCATAAATAGTCATGAATGAGTCAGCATGTGTACCTGTAATCTAATTTTTTGCAATCAGATTCGAATATTGTATGATTGTCGCATTAAGAACCAGCTTCAGGACGCCCAGCCATGGCAACAAAACAAATCCACCAGTGATAGGAGCCACCTTGCATAAAAAGCTCGTCGATGCTCCACTCGCGTGTAAATGAACGAGCTCAGAAGCCTGAATTAACGAAAAATAAGACGAGCAACATTATTTATTATGAAGAAAACAACTTTAAACAGGCATCCATGATCCTTTAAGACTCGATCACTTGTGTCCACTCCATATTGCTTAGAAAATCATTCATTTTTCCCATGAAGTGAATGTAAACAACAAAAACAAAGATGTGATTTAAAATTAGTGATGAGCAACAGAATTGATTTTTTAACCAGCGTACCTGTGATGGGGTTTTTCATATATCAGATTTGCTAAATACCTCTAATTCTAGCTCTCCACAAGTTCCTTGATACAGTAGCCAACTCCCTTTCACGCTACCAAAATGGGACTATAACAACCGATGAACATTTTAACAGGTAGGCATGAATAGTTATGAATAAAGTGGCATATGTAGTCTGTACATGCGATAGATGCCAAACCCTGGCAACAAATCAAGATTAATAGGGATCCACAGGTCGTCCACAGCCACACTGCAAAACAAAAACATGGAAGTTCTTATTAAAACTTCTAACGGTGGCCGAGATAAAACTTCATCAATGACAATATTAAATTTTCAAAATGTATAGGAGATCGATAATTAATTAACTTTCTTATATATTTTTGCTACCCCAAACTTAATATTTTATTAGTCAAAAGAAAATATAATAAATTATATACTCACAATTTATCAACTCGAAAACACACCAACTTCACTGTTCAGGTCGAATCCTCGAATCACCTGAGGCATTACACATACCCGTAATCAATCTTGATTCTGCATCATCATTCATGCGTTTCAAAACTTCCAAGTAAGCCCAAACCATATAAACTATATGCCTACATATTCTGATGAACTCAATTTGATGTGCCTTACATATACACACCACCCTTACACACGCTACCCCAATTAACTTCATTGAACTTGACACTACAATTAATTTTCGCATTCATAAACGTAACAATGACTCTTAACATTGGCTGTATCTGTTTTCCGACAGCCATGTTTTACAAAGCTCACCCTTCTAGACTCAGAAACGTTGCTGTCAATCAATCATCATCAGTATTACCTCAACTAGACATTCTTTAATTTAATGAAGCTCTGTAGCAGCTGTATTTAAAGATAACCATATTCTCACATTCACCCCACAGAAAGACCACACCGAGATACTAAATCAGTCCTAATTTGAAGAATTAAAGAACTACTTTAGTACCTTACTCCGCAACTGATTAATATTTTCCGCCGCTGCAGCACTCCTCAATTTTTCAGCTGCTGCCGTAAAACAATACTCTCAACTCTATTGAACATTCCCCTTTTATACCTTTTTAGTTTGGGCCTCGCCCATGCAACTTTTATTAGGTTTCCAATGTAACACTTCCACTGGGTCTTTAAGCAGATTAATATTTGAACCCCGAAACTGATAAACCCCTGGCTCCACCTCGATTTCATGTTTGGAAAGGTCAGACTGGTACGTGAGTTCCTCTTTAAATTCATCTTCATACAAAACTTCAGTTCCACATTTTATTCCATTGTGGCCCCGGTTTTCAAATTTCAATTTGTAACAAAATGTTACCTCTAACATATCCCCAGCATTCAACTTTCTATGCTGTGTAATAGGCCAGTAGGTCAGCCATGTACTCAGCCCTATTTCGTCTGAATTTGGATACAATATTGGATTGAACAGCCATTTGCATGTACTGCTCTTGTTCTGTATTTGCACTTGAATCTGTGTTTCGTCACTGACAAAAAAGGAATCATAGACACAGCAGATGTTAAAGGCTCGAATGCGACTAGCAAGCAGGGAAGGCACAATATAGGTTAATTGCGGTCCTTCTCTAGTTGTGGTGAACCATTTTGCAATGTGATCTCCATAAAGGAAAGCACTAAATATTCCGGATTGGTACAGAACCTGTGGCAAAAAAATTTTATGAACAAATTCATAAATATAAAAAATCAGAATATTTCAAAAACTATGAACAAATTCATCAAATCAAATACTATAAAATAGTCACCTAAGCAATATTTTGATAATGTTTTATTAATAATTTCCCTATTGCAGTTTAATAATTTAGGAGATGAGCACAGGTGAGACACTAAGAAATTGATTGAAATCTAAGAGGTGAACCTTTGAGATCGAGACCAAGTAAGGAGGTTCTTCCAAAGACTCTAGGCAAGAGTACCCAATGTATTTAGCCCATCCGCTGACCATATCTTTCCTGTTTTGCAATTTTATACAGTCTCCAATTTCTTCTAAATCCTCGCAGCCATATGCATCCACAGATATGGATGTGGAGCATGGAATTTTCTTGAGTGATTTGCAGCCACCCACATTTATGTAGGTAAGTTTGGTAAGCTGTGTTATGGATTCATGGACTTCGACCAGCTTAATGCAACCTTCAAGGATAATGCGCTCGAGTGCCGGACATCCTGATAGGTTCGGAATTTTTGTAAGGCCCCCGGAGTAGCTAAGGTCCATGATTTTCAAGGCCTTTAGTAGCTGCAGGTAAGAAGAAATGTGATATGACCCGCGTGTTTTCATATGACTAATAAAAAAAGGGATGCACATAACTACTGTCACCATTTTGTCTCGAGTACTTTCCCAAATACGTTCTAGGCCGCTGAATTTCATTTTGAGAACTACCAATTCATCAAGCTTAAAACTGGAAGGTATCCCCTCCAACTGACAGTTTTCCCACTCCAAACATTTTATTTTCTTTGGCATATTTGAGTAGCTTTCAGTCAGTTGAAAACTGTCAAGCTGAAGGAACTTTAAGTTCTCCATCTTTTTGAATCCATCTGTGCTTATTTTCACTAGACTACCTGACTGGTCTAGATAAGAACGGGATACGGTCCTAGAAGTCTCATCATAAGGAACTAGACGGACACACCTGACCTTTTTAGTTCCCTACAGAGACCAACACAGAAGAGAAGTAATTTATATTTATAACTATGGTGATAAGCAAATGGGAAAAGGAACACATGCAATAACTGATCACCTCTTCTTTTACTAGGGCATCCAATGACTCCTCACATTTCGATAGCCTACTACGGTGTCCTGGTCCATCAAATGCTTCCTGGCGAATGACTTCTCGTGCCATCTCTTCGATTAGTTGATGCATCATTAGGCCTGCCATGTCTATCGAGAGTTACTAGACATCTGGCGACAAGCTTTGAAAATAAAACATTCAGATGAGGCGTCAAAGCATCCAAAATTGCAAATGCATCATCTTTCTGCACCCCATTGAAATAATGAGCTATATCAAGAAACAATTCATTGGCATCTTTATCTTTGAGGGAATCAAAGCTGAGTCTGAGAGTACTGTGAACTTTATCATTGGAACCTGTCTCAAGTTTCTCTAAAATATATTCCCATTCTTCTATAGGTTCACCATACAATGAAGACGCCAGAGTGCAAAGTGCCAGCGGAAGTCCATCACAGTACTTGATAATTTTCTTTGACAAAGTCATAAACTCCTGAGTTGGCTGACCTGACTGGAAGGCATTTAAGTAGAATAACTTGTCAGATTGAACACCATTCAGTTTCTCTACACTGAATTCCTTCACAGGCCTACAAACTTTCCGCATTTCTTGGTTTCTAGTTGTGATGATGATTTTACTTCCCGGGCAAAAGAAACCCGGCTTACTAAACATGGCTTCAACTGTTGTCAGGTCGTCAACTTCATCCAATATTAGTAGAGTTTTCCTACAACCTACCTCAACTTTAAGCTGCGCCAAGCCTGAGACAACATCATATATTTTCAGTGGAGGTTTCTTTGATACATCTGAAATTATTTGCTCAAGAATACAAGTCGTGTCTTTTTGAAAATCTGCAACAAAGCAAGATCCTGTAAATTTGGCTGAGTTGTTGTTGTAGACAAGCTGGGAAATTGTCGACTTGCCCATTCCCCCTGCACCGTAAATCATTCCCACTTCAGCATCGTTCGATGCACCTTGCAGCCACGTGCTTATTTTTTGGACAATTGATTCACGCCCAACGATGTATTCCTTGACCAATAACTTACTAATGCGCACTTTACTCTTCACATCCTTAATAACACCATCCACCAATTTACCCTTATATCTGAAATAACATTGCATCAGGCTAGAAGTATAAAACTCATATGCAGGAAAACATAGTTCAACAATTATGTAAAACAACCAACTCTCAGATTAATCGAAGCAATATTCTAAATTGCACCAAACAATCAAATGAATGCAATTGAACTGAAAGACGTACCCATCGAAGTCTTTCAAAGAGAGGCCTCTAAGTTCAGCAAGTTGGCCTAATGCGGTCTCATATTCAGACACCCTGGTCAAATCATCCTTGAATCTTATCCTGTGTTTTACGAAAGCCTTCGCATATGGACCGGACTGATGTCGCGCATATGTTGGCTCCACTTTGTAGAACACAGGTAACACATTCTGATCAAGTGAAGAGGCCTTACACTTCATGATCTTTACAACCTCATCAAGACACCATCTAGATTCAGCATAGGTAGGGGACAATGTAATTACAGATACTTGTGATTGCTCAATAGCTTCATCAAGATTCCGCTGAATCTCCTCTCCAAACGGCAGCTCAATGTTGTCTAAAAATACAGTCAGTCCCTCAGCTATCAAGCGGCGATACAGGTGATCAATAAATCCCCTACGAACATCTGGTCCTCTGAAACTCAGAAAGACTTGATATTTAAAACTGTTTTGAGACCCAGATGACTCTCCGATATCACAACTGCTGGTGCCAATAGCCGGAGTCAAGCCCAGATTCATGTTTAGATTACTTTCAAGGCTCCGAACTAAACAAACTATGTCAAACCTTCAACTGCAACATCAAAACAAAAATAGGCGTGTACATAAATTTGTTGTTTTCGAGAGATTTGAAAAGTAATCTAAATTGATATGATTTGAAAAGGCGGACAAGCGAAACTTACGGTTCTCAGTATCTCATCGAAGCATAGGGCGGGAAACAAGAGGCAGAAGTGATTCGAGCGAATTTACAAACACCTTATATACCTCAGATTTGTTGTTTTCACTTCTTAAAATCAATTAGTAGTATGACAGGAACTCACAAGGAAGGTCAGGTTGTGTATCTCATTAAAAAGTCGAACTTATCAAAGTCAAATCTAACTTAGCATACAACAAGTAACTGGCGGATTGGGTCAACATTAAATAACAAGTCAAAGTTACAACGGTTTAATAAACTGATTTATTCGAAAATGACGTAAGAGCACGACGTGTGCAGCCATCGTGCCAACGAGTTACCAACCAGCGAATTCCATTGCAAAAGTCAACGCGCAATTGAGGCGTCTTCCAACAAGTTTCCAATGCTACGTCAGCCATCTTCATTTCCAGATTTCGAACAATGGTTCCTGGATCACGAAATGAATAACATGTTGCCTATAATAATGAGAGAAATGTTTCACATCCCCTAAAAGAATATAAAGTGACCATCTCATATATATATAGAACCATGAATTATAATCGTATATGGACTAGTCGAAATTCAACATAACAATCGACCGTGTCAGAAAACGGTCAGTGCTCTTGTCTGCGTTTATTTATTGAGAAAATTGGAATAGAAAGACTCTTTGGTGCAGGAATATTCGAAATACACGTAAGATAAAGACCTAGCGATATTACTAAAACAGCTTGCACAGGAAAGGAAACCAACAAAAGCTTGGACGACGAAAAGCAGAGAAAAACATGCAGGTAAGAACACTTGGTCCCAAATATGGATAGGTAAAGGAAGAACGAGTGAGGGGAGTCAAATCGGGTTCCAATTTGAGTTTGTTGATTTTGTTTGAAATTTTGGCGAGGCCATTTTTATTTTGCTGGATGGGTTTGAATATGGCTGTTTCGCTGATATTTTTCTGATTGTCCAAATCATGAGAGTTTTTGTCGCCTTGTAACCCGTGTGGTGCGCTAGCGAGCCAACTTTATTAAATAGAAGCACTCGTGCCTGACTGTGGATGCTGAAAGACTGGTTTATAATCGTCGCACTGTCTGCATTTGTGCGGAGCCTTGCAGATAGTGTATTGTAGTGTATCTTGTGGCTCTGGAGGTGTGGAAATAGGAAATGCCCAGGGTGATAGAGATAAAAACTGCTTCAATTGAAACCAGTGTCGACACAGCATCTTTCTCCTTGCTTATAATATGCATTTTACGATACTCTTTATCACTACAGTTTTATCGAAAGATTCTCGAAATGGTGTAGGTAAAAGGCTTATGAGGATATGAAGTCATCCTTCTTCTCCTACCCCAGTACTGAGTGGTTATCAAGACGAGGAATTGCACAGAGAAGAGAAAATTCAATGAAGTGTATCATAACAGTTCGTGGTCGGACGTCTCACCAGAATGCAAACAGAGCCGCCAAGTTATTGCACAGAGAAGAAGATGTGTGTGGTGAAAGAAGTCTATGAGTAGGGAAGACGCCACATGCAAATATGAATGGAATGCTTAGGAGTAGTTTTGAAAGCATTTAATATAATAAAAACTTGTGTAAATTGCAGGAAGCAAGCGATGATCCAGGACACCGTAGTAGACATCTCAATCAGTGTTAACTAATAACACATGAAACAAGAACTGCATTCATTACTCATTAGGTCATCGCATAAACTAAAGCAAGTACTACATATGATCCTCGAACAAGACGACGACGACCTATTCATGGGTGATACAAATGCTAGAGCGTGAAATTTATCCTTCCCGTCTTCTCTTTTTGCCGTCTTTCTTCCTCTTCTCAGCTCCAAAACTCAGATTTTTTTTGTCCTCTCTTTCTTTCTCATCTCATTCTTGGCATGCAGCTGCTCCCTTAAGTGATATTTCTTAAAAAGTATTTCATATGATCTGAACTGTCGTTGTACACTCAGATTGATACTTGAACCCGGAAGCTGATAAACCTCTGGCTCTGCCTCGATCTCATGCTTAGAAAGATCAGAATTGTGAAACATAGTGTCATACCGGATTGCGAGATTTTCCTGCCGTGGTCCTTTCCCATCTTTATTTAAAGTCTTGAGACACTGAACACCGTATGTGTGTTCCTCTTTAAATTCATCTTCATACAAAACTTCAATTCCACATTTTATTGCATTGTGGCTCTGGCTTCCCAATTTCAATTTGTAACAAAATGTTACCTCTATTCAGCCTTCTATTCCGCATGATAGGCCAATGGATCAACCTTGTTCTCTCTTTTAAGTAGAATATATTTGGATGCAATATTGGAATGAACAGCCATTTCAGTTTACTGCTCTGGTTCTGTATTTGCATTACAAGCTGTTCCTCGATATAATTGGCATCACAGACACAGCAGATGTTTAAGGCTCGAATGCGACGAGCAAGGGGTGAAGACACAGTATACGTTAATTGCGGCCCTTCTCTAGTCGTGGAGAACCATTTTTCAATGTGGTCTCCGTAAAAGAAAACACTAAATATTCCAGACTGGTATAGAACCTGTGGCAGCAAATTGTTAGAACAAATTCATAAATATAAAAAAAATCAGAATAATTCAAAAACTACAGACAAATTCATCAAATCAAATACAATAATACAATCACCAAAGCAAAGTTTTGATAAAGTATTAAAGTATTGATTTAAATTAATTCAGTAATTTCCGCATTGCAGTTTAGTAATTCAGGAGATGAGCACAAATGAAACACCTAGAAATTGATTGAAATCTAAGAAGTGAACCTTTGAGATCAATGTCTTATAAGGATGTTCCTTCAAAGAATTTAGGTCGGAGTACCCAATGTATTCAGCCCATCCGATGTCCATATCTTCCCCGATTTCAAAATTTATATTGTCTCCAATTACCTCCAACACATCGCAGCCATATGCATCCCCAGATATGGATGTGGAGCACGGAATTTTCTTGAGTGATTTGCAGTAAAGCACATTTATGCTGGTAAATTGTGTTATGGATTCACGAATTTTGACCAGCTTAGTGCACCGTTAAAGGATAATGCGCTCGAGTGCCGGACATCCAGACAAGTCGGGCATTTCTCTAAGGTCCAAAGAGTGGCTAAGGTCCAATGCCTTTAGTACCTGCAGGTAAGAAGAAATGTGATCTGACTCGCATGTTTTCAAACGACTAATAAAAAAAGTGATGCACATAACTACTGTCACCATTATGTCTCGAGTAATTTCCCAAACCCGTTCTAGGCGGCTGAATTTCATGTCGAGAACTACCAGTTCATCTAGCTTAAAACTTGAAGGTATGAATTTCTTCTCGCAGAAATTCCACTCCAAACATTTTATTTTCTTTGGCATATTTGAGTAGGATGATCTGACGGCCGGGAGGAGTCCATAGAAAGCCATCGTTTCTGTACCTTTCCCAGCGAGTAGATTGGATTCCTGATTAGCGACCGTCGGATGAAGATTTTTGAGGATTTCGCAGTGCGGAGTTTTGATATTTACATCGTGCGAGAAAACCGAATACGGGTCGGGAGAAAGCTGCTAATTTGCTACTTAATATTTTGTTTTTTTGGCCGGCAAGGAAACGAGTGGATCCTGTTGCTTGAAATGAGTCAGAATTTCTATAAAGGAAATAATTTTTTTTCGATGAATAAAGGAAATAATTTTTTTCTCGAAAATAAACTATTTATACCCTTCTCTTGGAACCCAAGGTCAAGGTTCAAACCCCCACCCATTCATGACATGATTCTTCTCATAAATAGTATATGTGAAAAGTTGGTTATTTCTTCCCACAATGAGGCGTGGAAGGTTGGTTATTTCTCCCGCCTAAGTATATGTTATTGGTGGCGTGCCGTTGTTTGTTCATTGGTAGAGGAGGCCGATGTGGTGCGTGCTTAGGTGTGCAGAAGATGGATGTCTACCATAGAGTTTAGATAGAATTATTGAGCAAGTTCTTGTAATAGGCTAGATGTTATATGCTCTTCCTGATTTCGATTGTAATACCTCCAATCCAAAAAAAAACTTTCATTATATATTTCAATTATCTGCGCCAAGCCAACCATTCTGAACAAGTAACATAAGTCACTTAAAACACAACAGCTCGTTTCAATTTAAACAACAACAAATGAAAAAACCATCGCCATGAACACCACCACGTCCATAGACGAATGATAAAGGTAGAACACCACACAAGTACCAATCAAAGATGGTCAAGATTACAAATTCATTTTATCGCTGATGATACGTTTTGCAACAGAAGCCAAATGTACTTAACACCATGAAAATTGCTACAGCTCAATACTTAATGCCACTGCCAAGGAAATCTGACCACATAGCAACACAAGTGGCCACACCGATTTGCACCCTGTCTTATGAGATTTGTTACATCTCTGCCAGTGGTGCAGCGCCCCTTGACATAGATGGATTTTGGTGAAGTAAATATTTGAACTAAAATGTTTCTCATATTTATGTAAATGTTGAGAGGCTTACTCTAGCACGCACTGCCCCGCCTAACTCCTATAGCCGAACCATTTCCCTCTAGGTGGAAAAAGTTAAAAATTAGTCTCACAAAAACCAGCAAACAAACTTGTCAAAATCTATAAATAAGATTTTTCAATTTCAGTCATCTATCAGTATTCAGCAGTACCTTAATTTTTAGAATCTAGCCGCTTGAACATGGGCACATTTTTCAGCATGCCTGGAATAATCATAAATCTGGAACAGAGAAGAAACTACATAATACAGAACATGAACAATATGGATCTTCCAGTAAATGTACAACACAATAACGTTACCTTGACTTACTCTTATAAATACATGCTCAAGTTGAGAAATCTTCCCATCCTACAGACGAAAAAACAAACCCTTAGCCAAACATCGATTGAGTTCAAAAAAAACTATCATCGACAGGCCTGTAAAATACAGATGAGAAATAGTCTGCTGATAACTAAGAAGGAATGTAAAGCTCATACCATTATATGATATCAACATAAACGAAAGCCCCAAGGTTTCGTATGCCAAACCACTAATAGTATGCTACTACCTACATCAGTAGAAAAAGGCGAAAGTATTTACTCATTCAGAAATTCTGCGAAAACGATAAAACAAACCTTGGAAGTGTAGGTGATGTCCTCGAGCTGGCAATTCCATTTATATTCGCACTCGATCATGCTACCTCTGTAAAGCTCGCCGCTTTTCATTTCATATGTAACCACATGTCCGGCGACTTCGTGTAGAAGCTTCACTGGAATCCCTAAGCTCCGACTCATCTTCTCCCGTTGCTGATTGGTCTAACGAAATTGAAAACCCTAACTTCGCTCCTTTGTGCCTTTTCGTTTAGAATTCAATTGAGCGCGGGTAACGATCTCGGTTTTGTGATTTTGTGCAGCGGACGACGCCGTTTCATAGCGCATTGCAGTATTGCTCCAGCCTAGCATATGTAGCATGGAGAAAGGTTTGGGGATATTTTCCAATTTTGCACCAGTTGCATATTTTAGTTCCAATTTTGCCGCACTTTTCCCTAATTATGCTCAGTCTCTGACTGTGCGTTTTTATTTTTAAAATAATCTGCCTATATGACACCAACATCAAAATTAATGCTTATGTGGCGCCTACATGGCATTAGAAATTAAAATTAAAAATTAAAAAATAGAAATAAAATTTAAATTTAAATTTTAATAATAAAACTAAAACTTGCAAGTTAGGGTAAAATTGAAAATTTTCCAAAGGTTGAGAGGCCTCAAAGCATAAGATTTCACTTCTTGCATAACGCCACATAATGCACCTTGGATTATTTCAATGAAGATAGTATTCTGAATATGACAAGCTAAGCTATTACACTTGGCTTTTGAAGTTGAAGGAGCAGTGGAACGCAAAGTTACCACTCTCGTATTACAAAGTGATCCAAATGTAGAGGTTTTAGCAGCGCCGGAAATGGAATTAATATCCTAGATGAGTGCCCGGAGTTCTGCAGTATTCAAGCCAAACTTCCTATGTTGCGACAAGGTGGATGGGGTTTTGACTGCTTCAATGATTGAAACAATATCGTTGTTTTCAAATCCTGATTGGCATTTTATCGCATCAAACACTGTTTGCAGGATCTGCAGAGGATCTCCATGGCTCACGATCAGTACTGCACATCTGCCATACACAATATGAATCAAAATAATGAATATACATGAAAGATGCTTGTATCAAAAAAAGAAGAAGAAGAATATGCAAAGTTGCAAACACACAAAGAACACATAATTTGTCATACACCGACGCCTTAATCCAAGTTTTCCAATATAATGAAATGCCTTACAGGTTTCTGTAAATAATTTTGAACAAATAAATGGAAGAAAAGTAACAAGTTGCTGAAGAAAAGTAACAGAAGTATGTACCCTTGAAATTCCGATTCTATAGTCGCCAAAGCTTTCGCAAGTCAAGTAACAACATCAGCAACACTTTCGCCCAGGGGCGGATCTAGCCTTAGGCTAGTGGGGCTCTAGCCCAAGTAGATTTAGGGCAAATAAAAATTAATTATATATACATTGAGAGCCAAGAATCGAACCTGGTCTCTATTATATGTTCGTAGCACCCTTACCAGCTTAGCTATATAGTTAACTTGGTAAATTATGAAACATAGTTAACTTGTTAAATTATGAAACACAACTAACTTAATCTCACTAAACTTTCAATTCATGCTTGAATCATCTTTAGACAATATAATATTGCAATGTTTGATTTTAATAAAAT
>JAWWMW010070068.1:0-14456 GCA_035048345.1 Echeveria elegans | reverse complement strand
TGTTGCATATATTTTTGTACGTCAAAATTCGGACCAGTGAGATGTACAAAATATATGCATTACTAGTCCTAACTAAATCAAACCTTTTCAAAATCATTCTAATTATTTTAATAAATCTCAACTTAGAAGTCGTGAGTATGATAGGAGTAGTCATTTCCTAGTCATCTTCTTTTAAAATTGTTTACAACAAAATCAATCACCAAAACCAACCTTTTTATGAAAAATTCCCTTTTACTTTGTTAGAATTGTGTAAGTGTCTAATAGTATTGACTAAATTTCACCGTTCTCTTGGGTTCGACACTAGGTCACCCTAGTAGTTTATAAATTTCTTTGGACGCATATCGTGACATCACTTTATGACACGTCAGAGAAGAAAACCAATTATAATATTGGACTGAAAGCTGAAGTATCAACAGCCTCACCTGTAGCATATCCTGGAGATGAGAGTTCAGATGATATCACCCTTCTGGTCAAAAAGTTAGAATGATTTGTCAAACGACAGAATAGAGGCCGAGGAACACAGAAGAAAGAGACCTATGAACCAAAGAGCACACGTAACCGACGACCTCAAAGCAATGAACGGACGGATGATCCTCCCGAAAAGAATTATTCTGAGGACTATCTTGATAAACTCCAGTACTTTGAGTGTAATGGATTTGGACACCTAAAGAAGGAATACCCAACTGCTCTAAGGAGAAAGAAGAATGCTATGATCTTCAAGTCCACCGAATCAGATTCAGAACAGTCAGATGGAGAAGAAAATGAATTAATAGCCTTAACTTCAAATACGATTGAAAGTTCATCGATCAATGAGGACAGTGGAGACGATTCTGAAGATGAACCTACAGACGAAGCTATAGCTGAGAAGTACGCTGACTTATTCAAATAATGGACTGAGACACTAAAGATTAACACTTCTCTATTCAAAGAAGTCTCCAGCCTAAAGATACAAAAGCAAGCTCAATACTAAAAAATTGTCAAACTAGAGAAGGACATCTCGGAGCTGAAGCTGCAGTTAGAGGAGGAAGTCAGTGCTCACAAAGTGACGAAATTCAAACAGGTCAAAGAAAAGAAGCTCGTCAATATGATGAACACAAGATCTAGAGACCTAAAGACGGTATTAGCTGCTGAACGGTCAAGCAATCGAGGACACCCTGGACTAGGATCAGAATGCCAAGAACCAAGAGAGAGAACCATATTTGTCCCAGCCGCGTCTACAAGTCAATCTCCTGAAACTTCAGTTCAAGAAACATCTACAGCAACTCCTATATCACAAGTCTATATTAGAAACTCAAAGACTCTAACATGCCAATTCTGTCACAAACCAGGGCATGAACAGACTAAGTGTGCTGCATTCTTAAAAGTATATCGAAGGAAACCAATGGCTTATGAAAAAGATTCACAACCTTGGAGGCAACCTACAGTTCAACCTAAAGGTCAGCCTAATAGAAGACTCAAAGCCATGAAGTCTAATCAGAAGGTATACCCAAGTCATAAAGATCAATATTCTGGAAGAATGAAATATCTCAAAAAAGATAGTAATGAGAAGAAGGAGAAAGCTAACAAGTCAGAATTCAAAGAGTCGTTACAATATTTGTTCTCCAAGATATCAAAGGAAGATATTCTAGAAGCACTAAGACTCGCATTGGGTCTTTGTATAAACAACTGAGCATTTATAGCACG
The DNA here is from genome assembly GCA_035048345.1 of Echeveria elegans. Lineage (NCBI taxonomy): Eukaryota > Viridiplantae > Streptophyta > Magnoliopsida > Saxifragales > Crassulaceae > Echeveria > Echeveria elegans. Next base: position 12,773 of record JAWWMW010070068.1, on the reverse strand, counting down.
ACCTACAGCTCCATTGCAAAAAAACACCTCTATCTGTAGCACTTTTTCCAGATGACACCCCTCCGTTTATTTTCACACTTAAAGACCATCACGTTTTCGACATTTTCATTTAGAGACCCGTCCGTCAAAATTAACGGAATTGACCCCTGAATCGTAATTTTTAAAACTTTAAGGGTCAAATTGAAAATACAAAAATACAATCTAACTCCTCATCTTCTTCCACCACCACCACCACCAGTCCCCTCCTCCACCTCCTCCATCACCACCACCACCACTCCACCACTCCACCACTCCTCCTCCACCACCATCACCACCGCCACCCATTCCACCACCACCACCACCATCTCCCTCCTCCCTCCACCACCACTCCACCAATCCACCACCACCACCACTTCCCTTGTGTGGTGGTGGTGGTGGAGGATGTGGTGGTGGTGGAGGGAGGAGAGGGGTGGGGAGGGAGGAGTGGAGGAGGAGGAGGAGGGGTGGTGGTGGAGTGGTGGTGGAAGAAGATGAGGGGTTAGATTGTATTTTTTGTATTTTCAATTTGACCCTTAAAGTTTTTAAAATTTCAATTTAGGGGTCAATTTCATTAATTTTGACGGACGGGTCTCTAAATAAAAACGTCGAAAATGTGTAGGTCTTTAAGTGTGAAAATTAAACGGAGGGGTGTCATCTGGAAAAAGTGCTACAACTAGAGGTCTTTTTTTGTAATTACCCCTTATATAAAATCTCTCAAAAACCAGGTACAATCCCTGAAAAAGGCACTAGTACTAACATTCATGTAGCCAAAAGGGTTTCCAGTTACAATGTGAACTAACCAACAATGGGGAAGGTCTACGACTCAGCAGTTGTTTCCGGGAATGTGCGACCGCATCCACGAGGAGACTATTTATAGTGTGCTATTTCCTGTCATGAGATTATTTTCAAAAATCTCTTCATGATCTTTAATTCCGTTCGTAATGTCTTTCTTATGTTCTCCACTTCACTGATTGTTCATGAGAGTACAACCCTAATTATCCGCAAGACAAATGATTCAACAGTGAACACCAAAATTCTCATACCCAGTTTCCCAATTAGAACATGCATATCAGTTCAATTAGTTTCAAAGCAAACCACCTATGCGCCAATTTCACAATCTCAATAGAGGATTTTCATCAAACATGTAGGAATGCAAAGAGGGAAAGAGCCATCCAAGTTGCCAGAATAAAAAAAACCAGAAGAAGATGAGAATTTTCTTTGAATAATATAAACATTGAAAAACGACAAGATGTCAAGATTTTCCAAAACAAGAAACAATCGTCCAAAACGATGCCTTCTAAAAAGGGAGATAAACTAAATACAAATATGGAGTGAGAACTGTTACTTGCTAGTCACATGAGAATCAAGATTCAAAGATAAGGAATTTAAAACATGTGTCTGTGCGCGCGTGCGTACGATTGGTAGTAGGCAACTACTTCCTGTTGCTGATATAATAACCTTGACCACCATTGAATGAGGAGAGTTTACCGTTGACTAGTTGATGATTTTTGTTGAAGATGTTGATGCAGCTGATCCGAGCAAGGCTGCAGCTGACTGGAGGAAAGCTAAACCATACAGGTATTGATTGTTTTGTGTCTGTGTTTCTGATTTGGTTTAGTTGGGGCCAGGTTTGTTTGAACTTGGGGTTAGAGTAGAGTGTTCTGTATTTATTATTAGGAGTATTAAGTGTATTTTTCATAAAATACTGGATCGAGTCTGTAAAGTCAAAACACATAAATTGTGCAGTCTCGCGCCTAGTCAATACAATTGAGTTTTCTCTTAAAATCTTATATGTACGTCGACCACTTCTCGTTCGGGTACTTTCACTGTTGCGTGCTCAGCTCCGGTTGAACTTCGATTTCAGAAACTACATGGTATCAGAGCCGCACCAGTGATATGTAAGTCATCCACATTTTCCTTGCTTTCGTTTCGATTGTTCAAATTTTAGAACTACAATAAGAAATTAGGTCAAAATGGTTTCAGCTGAAAATCGGTCGATTGATTAGTCGGTTCATCATGATGTTAATCGACTTCTGCTAGTCCGGTAGGTAATTTGTTTGAACAACCAGTTTTTATGAGTCCCACTGAGAATATATTAATTTTGTTACTATCGAAACCTCTGGTCGGAACTGAGAACTATATTTCACGGAGAAAGTCAATTAAAATGGTTCTTGATTTCAAGCATAAGTGGAATTTTGTTAGAGGTCGAGTTCCTAAGCCTACATATACAGTTCAGTTGGAGAAGTCGGAGAGATGCATCAAGGTTGTCAAATTCTGGCTGATCATTTTAGTTTCTCCATAAATCAGGAAGTCGTTGGTTCACGCTTCATATTGTGTCTAGGCTTGGCTAGATTTGGAGGTCATGTTTGCTACGTCTAATGAACCAAGCATATATGCTCTAAAGAAGAGATATCTTCATTGAAACAAAGAGAGTTGATTGTGGAAGCCTACTATGACAAGCTCAAGAACCTTCGGGGAGATGAAGAAGAGTTAACACTGATAATCAACTGTGTGATTTGGGAGCAACGTGTAAATCCACAAAGTGTTTGTATTGAACGCTAGAGAAAGTCTAGAAAAGGTGATGAAGTTTCTTATGGGTGATTCCCACTCAGTGGCGTAGCTATGCAAAGGCTACTTGGCCTCCAGTCCAAGTACCTTTGACCCAATTTTTTTTATATATATCAGGGTTTGTGATGAATTTTAGCCCAAGTAATAGTCTAATAGAAATAGGTTAACACTGATAACTGATAGTCGATTGAAAATTGAATTCTCAATTCTCAATTCTCCTGCGAATCTTTGACGGCAAGTGGCGATTGCGACATCTGCTGCCGGTAATTTATTTTTAATTTGGAGATCTATTTGCGGTTCAGATGGTTTCTGTTGCATATGCTGCCGACTTTTCCACGTGTGATTTGAGTGAAGATATCGCAGTAAGTGAAATGCTTGATTTGGTTAATTATTGCTGGTGATTGAAGTTGTATATGTTCTGTCTGAGGTTTTGAATTATATATTGTAGCTATATGATTTTGAAGACATGGTTTATGGTGGTGTAACTGAGAAAGGAAGATTATTTGTTGTTCCAGAGATTGTGGTTTTTTTGTACTTGATTAGCTAAGTGGTAAAGCATTTGTATGGTGCTGTTGTTGCGGTGGAATTGCAAAGCTTTCCAGTAGATGCTAGGTATTAGTGATGCTTTGTTCATGCTTGTTTTTGTTGATTTATAAAGATTGAGAGGTATGTTTTTGTTCATTACAGATTTCATTGAACCAAATGACGGAGAAAAGAGCTCCTAATCGTTACAAAAATTTATTACAATGGTTTCCTCCCGTAAATGTTAGTGATGATAAAAATGAAGAGCTCTTAAGCGTTACAAAAATTCAGCCACATGTTTTCAATTCCTGCCTCCACCATTGTTCCCACTTTCGGAAAAGAAGTCAGATTCTTGCTTTAGATCCTTTGCAATTAATAGGCATGGCATATGCAATGATAATCCAGGATGACACTCACTTAAAGATCAACATGACCTCAGTTGTTGAAGCGTCTGTCATGTTTAGCTTCAACTCTGGAAAAGGGAAGAATCGGCCGGGTGAAGTCTAACGATATGGTTTTAGGAAAGGGAAGAGGCCTTATTGCACACACACTGCAAATCAGAATGACACACTAATAAAAAATGTTTCAAACGTCATGGTTATCCTCTTGGTTATAAGAAGAAAATAATTTCAAAGGTGGACAATGATAATGCAGCTCAATAAAGCGGTGATTTGTTGGAAACAAAGATGTTGCTCAACCGAGCTCTATCCAGATGAGGCAAGAGCAGCTAAGCAAGCTGATGACCTTCGTCAATGGACTTCTTGGAAGCTCATCTGGCCAAGATCACATGGCAGGTATAACTTTTTTGTCAACAGTTACACTTGGTAGTGATGTTATGATCTGACAATGGGACAACAGATCATATGACTCTGCATGAGCATATTCTTAGGAATGTAGAACCATTGACAACTCCTTTCAATATTTTGATGCCTAATGGTGATAATGCCACAGTAACTGAGTATTATATCTTAAGTTCCAGAGTCACCTTATACGGAGTTCTATTAGTTCAATTAAGTTCAGTTTGATCTCAGTTTCAAAGTTAGCTGTTGATTCAGGCCTGATGGTTAAGTTTATTGATAAGCACTGTTATGTCCAGGACTCAGCAAGGATGACTGTGGCAGAGAAAGGTAACTTGGTTGTAGGATTGTATCACTTGAATAAGTTTAAGAATATAGATTGTTTCAGTTTGCAGTCTGATAATAAACTTGTGCAAGTGTGGCATAGAAGACTTGGTCATGTGCCATTCCCGAAACTCAGATGTTGTATAAGTGAAGTGAATTATAAGCAATTTTATGGTGATATTCATTGTGTGTTTGTCTTGAGGCAAGACAAACCAGGCTTCCATTTCATAACAGAATGTTTGTCAGTGCTTCTCTTTTTGACCTTATCCATGCTGATATTTGGGGGCCCAAATATGGTGCCTACTGTCATTGGTGCCAAATACTTCCTCACAATTATTGAAGACAAGTCAAGAGCTACACGGACATATTTTCTAGAACATAAGGGGAAGGCAATGGATTATTTGATCAAGTTTATACTTACGGTTGAAACTCAGTTTGACACTAAGGCTAAGAAACTCAGGACTGACAATGGGAAAGAATTTCTTTGCAGAAAATTGAAGGATTTGATATAAAAGGGATCATTCATCAAAGGTCTTGTACATATAGCCATCAACAAAATGGGATTGTTGAGCACAAAACACAGACATCTACTCGAGACAGCCAGGGCACTCAAGTTTAAGTCTAAGGTACCTGATGGTCTATGGGAAGATTATTTGTTAACTGCAACTTTTATCATCAACAGACTTCCTTTTACTGTCCTAGATGGTCAGACTCCTTTCAAGGTCCTTTTTCAAAAGGATGCAGAATATTCTTTCATGCGTGTGTTTGAGTGTTCGTGTTATATAGCTGACACCTCTTCGCACAAGTCCAAGTTTAATTCAAGATCGCACCCTTATATCTTCTTACTGTATCCATAAGGCCAAAAGGGTTATAACTTATAAGCTGATGGATCTTGTGACTCACGATATGAAGGTCAGTCGAGATGTTGTTTTCTTCGAAGCTAAGTTTCCTTTTTCTTTGGTTTCTAATGATCAAGTTGCATCATCAATAGTAATGCCTCAATGTCCAATACTGCCTGTTCCTGATACCCGTCTTGATTCTACTTCTGGCATTCCTTTGGCTGATCCTGTATTAGCTGTGCTTGACCCTCCGGATGACTCAGCTGATTCAAATGAGAAGCATGGTGAACCTTGTGTGATTTTAGGGAGATCTGAGAGGATATCCCAGAGTGGTGTCAAACCTCCACGTTCAGTGGCTATATATGCAATCATGTGAATACTTCATTTCCATATCATATTCATCAGTATGTAGACTAGTCTGGTTGCACTGCTTCGTTCCAGTATTATGCATTTCAGTTGGCATCAGATGTTGAGCCTAGCAGCTTCAGGCAGGCTCAAAAGTTTTCTGAATGGATCACAGCCATGGAAGCAAAACTTGAGGCTTTGCAGGCCAATGATACATGGGTCATTACTGATCGTCCTCCTCACAAAAATCCTGTTGGTTGCAAATGGTTTTATAAGATCAAGTTTAAAGTTGATGGCTCCATTCAAAGATTCAAAGCGCGTCTTCTGGCTAACGGCTGCATGCAATTTGAAGGGCTGGACTACACTGAAACATTTGCCACAGTGCAGCTCTCTTGGCTGTTGCAGCTGTGAAGAAGTGGTCATTGTACCAGTTTGATGTCAATAACACGTTTTTGCACCATGCTTCTCATAATGCAGCTGAGAAGTCCCAATGTATAGTCTGAAGATTGAAAAAAAAATAGTCTTTATGAATTGAAGCAGGACCCTAGACATTTATTTGCTCCGTTCATTGAGACTCTTCTTCGTTTTGGCTTTGTTCAAAGTGAAAATGATCATTCACTCTTTACCCTTCAGCGTGCATCAGGTGACTTTGTTGCTTTATTAGTTTATGATGATTACGTAGTTTTGAATGGGACAAGTTCTGCCTTTCTTGATCGGATAAAGGTGTTCATTCATTCTGAGTTTCAGATCAAGGTCTTATGATCATTGAAGTATTTTTTTGGCCTTTAGGTTGCTAGGTCTGATGCTGGCATTTTCATCAATTAGAGGAATTATTGCCTTGATCCTTTGACTGAATCAGATATGCTAGGTTGCAAATCCTCTTATCTGCATATGCAAACTGATCACAAGCTGGCTTTGTCAACCTCTACGCTCTTGGATGGTGCAACTTTTTATCGCAAGTTAGTTGATCATATGATATACATGTGCGTTACTAGACCTGATATCTCGTATGCAGTATTACAGTTCGTATTCTCAGGCAGTTCATAGCTTCACCTCCTGTTGATCATTTGACTGCTGCCCAGAAAATTCTTCGCTACCTCACGGGTGCTCCTGCTAAGATTCTTATCTATTCTACTAAGTCCTCCCTTATTTTAACTGGTTTCTATGATGCAGAATGGGGTGCCTGCCCTGTTAGGCGTCGCTCCATCCCTGGCTATGCCATGATGCTTGCAGATTCCTTGATATCCTGGAAATCAAAGAAGCAGGTTATTGTTTCTCGTTCCTCAGCTGAGGCTGAGTATCGAGCTATGGCGCATGCCTGCTGTGGGCTTGTGTGGCTTCACCGGTTGATTCAGGATGATAGAACAAATTCATTAAACCTAATTAATGTCATTGGTCAACTATCATTTTAGTACACCATATTTTTTTTTCCGATGGGTGGTTACAAGTAGTACAAGAACATTCTTGTAGCATGTCTAGCTAATTCAAAGTACATAATTATCTATTAACGCTCAGGCTTCAATAGCATCTCCACCAATACACAACTATCACGCCGGCGACGGGCAGAATAGACAACCTCCACGCAGATGCGGATCCATTAGGTAAATATGGTGGAGACAGGGTTTGAACCCTGGACCTCTGAGAAGTTTGTCAGACTTTTCAATCAATGGACCACCATATTAACTAGCCTATTCTAATTATTAGGTACCAAGTATTATTAGTCCATATTTAGTTAAATCATCTTCTATATATTCTCATATGTATCTGTCATCTATAATCAACTCAATACACAGAGCATTTCATTCTGCTTCACTTCTTTTCATTATCAATACTTTCCTCGTTTAACATGGTATCAAGAGTCTATTGATCCTTTTTTTGCTTCCGCTTTGGGCGGTGGTGCCGCCATTTGAGCCCCACTGCCCCCAACATCGTCTTAATTTCATCTTTTTTTACTATCTCATTGCTTTTTTTTCCCATTACACATTTCTCATGTTTCGGCTTTTATTGGTTTGCTGAGGATAGATATGTGGCTTTCTCGATACTGTCTGGAAAAACAAATAGCAGAGAAAAGAGAAAGTGCTGCCATATTTAGACTTGGTGATTATTGTTGAAGTAACACCAGTACCCAAATGAGTCGCAATCGATTTGGCACAGAGATGTATATGATTTTGGGTTTCGTCTGCTACATTACCGCACATAACGAAGGCCTTCTCCTTACCTGATCTAATTCGTCAGTAGACGTCTCAACCAGCAGCCACTCTCATCTCCTTCAATTCCACCGCCTGTCGCTCCGCCTGATCTCATCCGGTTTCTCTAATTCGATATCAACATCGAGTCTCACCAGATTCAACACCGCCCATCAACTGCAACGCTGACACCCGTCGACACCGAATCAATCGTTGCTTCCGTCAATCAGCTTGCCGCCGGATCTGTCCCTCCGGCTACATCTGCTATCTTCTTTGTTGGATCTGTCGTGCCTCTTTCAGGTAAAGGCGTTTTCCATTGTTCCGACATCACACCTTCTGTCATTCCTCCCGCCATCTAATTGGAGTCGGAGAACTTCCTGGCGTGCACAACTATTGTCACTCATCCGTAGCCACCTACTTCTAGGTTATGTCGACTGCTTGCTCCCTTGTCCCATCGACTCCGCCTTTTGTCACCAAATCAGATGGCTCAGTGTCCTCTGAGCACAATCAAGTGCATACTAATCCTGTACTTTCCGATATTGGACATCATCTTGGGCGTAAAATTCAACTAATTTACCTTCAGCTGATCACTCTCTGTGTCTCTGAGACTTCTCTCTTGACCGGTGCGTCGTCCAAGTCTCAAACCCAATCGCGATGGTCATTTGTGAAATTCATTCAACTGGTCCGGTCTTCCCTACTACTTAGGTGACTTCTCGATTTGTCCGATTTTCCTCGGCTACTTTATCGACTCGGCGTTTTGCTTCAACTAGTCCGATTTTCCCTGGATACTCCTTATTTCTTCGGTGCAGGCACAATCTAAGCATTTCTCGAATCTCGACAGCTTAGATTGAGGGACGGTGATAGAACAAATTCATTAAACCTAATTAATGTCATTGGTCAACTATCATTTTAGTACACCATATTAACTAGCCTATTCTAATTATTAGGTACCAAGTATTATTAGTCCATATTTAGTTAAATCATCTTCTATATATTCTCATATGTATCTGTCATCTATAATCAACTCAATACACAGAGCATTTCATTCTGCTTCACTTCTTTTCATTATCAAATACTTTCCTCGTTTAACACAGGATTTTCAAGTTAATGATCCAATTTCAATTCAAGTCTTGTGTGATAAGGTGGCTCCAATGCATATTGTCCGCAATCCAATGTTTCACGAACGGACAAAGAACATCGAGTTGGATTGTCATCTGATTCGCCAACATTTCAGTTTCGGTTTTATTGTTCCACAGTACATTTCTTTATTGCAACAACCTGCAGACTTATTCACCAAGCTGCTGGCTTCTGATCACTTTTTGCGATTGTGTTCCAAGCCCCAGGTTTGAATGCTCTCCATGCCTTAGCTTGCGGAGGGTGTTGAAGATGATGATGCAGCTGATCGGAGCAAGGCTGTAGCTGATCGGAGGAAAGCTAAACTAGACCGAAACAGGCCAGATTGATTGTTTTGTGTCTGTATCTTTGTTTTGGTTTAGTTGGCGCCAGGTTTGTGTTTGAATCTGGGTTCCTGGTGTTCTCTATTTATTTTAGGGGTCTCAAGTTTATTTTTTATACTGTACTGGGTCGAGTCTGTAAAGTAAGAACACATAAATTGTGCAGTGTCGCGCCTAATCAATACAATTGAGTTTTTCCCAAATTTTTTTATTTATTCTTCTACCGCTTCCCGCTATGGCACTTCCTCCGTCGTGCGTCATTTCCTGTTGATCTCCGATTCCAGAATCTACAATTTTCATAAAGGTCCTGATTTAAACTTCAGTTTAGGGATTGGTAGCGGATTGACAAACGAAAATGAAGAGGGCAATAGCAGAAAATCATTTGTTATATTACGAAATGAGTCACCATTGCAATCGAATGAGTCTCGTTAACAAAAACAACATTCGTCTTACCTTTAAAAGTTTGTGCACATCAGACGCGGTGAAGTGCGTTTGTTTTATATTTGGGACAACACACGGTAAGAATGGTATCCATATTACCATTTAGACATTAAATCAGTTGCATATTAACTTCTTGATCACTGATATACATACACTGACAGTAAAGCTAATTAGTAGAGACAGACTCGGTCAATCCAGCTACTACTCATTTTGGCCAATAATGCAACTTAAAGGAATATTTTTATGCACAACAAACAACGTATGGGAGTTGTGTAGTTAATATACATGATTTAACAAACAAGCAACTAGTACAACAAAACGTATCTTTCACATCACTTATCTACACCAGACAGGATGCTTTTTAAGGTTTCGGTCGCACGTAGATACTAGTATCAGAGCTGGAGTTGGGGCAGGAGCCCTTTACCAAGGGCTAGATTGGGCTCTGTGCAGGCATTGCCTCTTGGGTCCTGGAGGCATGGTCTCCATTACCTGCACAATTCAGACATCTCATCCAGTAAGTTAATTATTTGATTGAGAACTGCCTGGCCCTGGAGACAGGTTTGTTCAAAATCATATCTACTCGTAGGGATTATTAATTACCCGATTTTCTTGGAGTTTCATAAACTCTTCCTGCAATAAGAAAAAAACAAAAAACAAAACAAAGAAACCAATTCTGAAGTTAGAAGACAAGTACAGGTTAATCAAACTCTCTTCATTACAATGAAATAAACTAACCTGCTTCCGCTGCAATTCTTGGTTCGCAGCTTTTAGTTGGGCAACTTCCGCTTCTAGCTCCATAGTATAAGCCTACCAGAAATTTAATGATAAGAAACACAAGATAGCACCTTAAGTACCATTCCCCTTACAAGCTGGAGTGTGAGGCTTAACTAATACGCAACATATCAAATGGTGATTTAGACTGGCTGATGGTGACATAATCATTGCTAATGCTAATGCTGATCATATGAAAGCATATTTGAAGTGAGTGTCAACTGATGTAAGGTTAACAGAAAACACTCTTAACCTGCATTTTTATCATATTTGACGCACAAGACTGGAACTAATTACCTGTTTACGCGCTCTTGATCGAGCAGCTGACTCCCTATTCTTGATCATTCTTCTATGCCTTCTCTCCACGACTTTCTCCAATGCTCCATTGGCTCTCCTCCCTCTAATACCTCCACCAAACACATACGGAACTGGTGACACGGATGTTAAATCTCCGTTACTTTTCCCAACACCATCTGATGACAACTGACTTGGAGAGGATTCATTCATCATATTCATTGAAGCAGCACCTAACCCAACCATGCCCATCCCAGCACCCTGAACCATATTGTTATGCACAGACATTCCAACAAGACCACCTCGTATTCGTGGACTAGCCAGCTGACCTCCAGCATCTGCCAGTCCTGCATATGCAGGAGGACCAGGTTGCTTAGGGAATAACTGTGGCTTTTGCTGCAGATGCTGAGGTCGAGACGACGGCATACGATGCTGAGATGATCTAGCTCCGTTTACATGTAACAGTAAAGTAGGTGCTTGAACTTGAGTCTGATTCCCTCCTCCTGGAACATGACTGATTGATCCCAAGCCTTGAGTGGACGGCGGAAACCCATTGCCAAGAGTACTACTACTATCTTTGTTGCTATTTGAACTCAAAAACTCTGAATAAAATGGCCCTCCATTGTTTTCACTATTATTATTATTATAAGCCATGGCCTGAAGATTATTAACATTTACATCTTCTCTAACCACACCAGCTTTAACCAAAAACTCCTCCAAAGTAATCTCCTTCAAAGTCTGCTGCTTCTGCTGCAACCCACCTCCAGAACTCCCACTCCCATCCTTTCCACCAACATACTGCGTATGCACATCTTTCCAAACCTCATCCACAGTCTTCTGACACAAAGTCCTCGGTAGCGTCAATGACCCCTGCTTCTGTAAACCCCCAGCCGACCCCATCATTTGAGCTGCCGCTGCACCACTACAAGATGAAGCAGCCATACTCTGCATCTCCTCCGCACTCCATATATTCTTCAATAACTCATCCATATTCATGGATCCAAAATCCTTCCCGAATCCACCTCCGACACTGTTCTGCAACTCATCCAATGTCAACGAGAATATCGAACTCTGCCGTCCCACAGGCCCACTCCCACTCCCTCTCCCCACTCCTCCTCCTCCCCCTCCCCCAAAGTTCAAATCAGTCCCCATGCCAAAACCCTGAAAAACTCTTTAAATCTCTACCAACACCGCTCACTCAAATCCGCACCACACAACCACCAATCCACTCCTCGGTCCTCAATCTAAACCTCTGATCACCAAATTAATTCCTAAGTCAACAGAAAACCTACAAAACTAAACCACAAACAAACCCTAACCAAATCGACTCAAACAAGTGGGAAATGAACAGCAGTTTCCACCAACAAACGACTACCTGTATAAGCAATGTCCGTGCACGAATTCGTCGGCTCTAACTGTTGCTCAAACTCCATTGAAGTAGATAGTTCCATTGAAGTAGATAGTTGGCAGCAGTTCGCCAAGTGTCAAATTTGGTGCCCTAATTACGGCGATGCATTGAATATTAGGGAAAACTAGAAGCTGGGGTCAACATACGTGGGCCAATCAGCGTGAAGTTGCAGCCTTTTCGCATCAGGCCCATTATTTACTCATCATCTAGACCGTACACTTAGATTGTAATGGACGGATGAGATTGCGTGTACTTTAAAATACAGAGATTTTTGGACGGCGACAAGGAATAAGATAATGTTAACAGAATCAATGCATCTATTCGATTAATTGATTTATGAGTTTGGTAGTTGGGATGATATTTAGTGGAGATTTTGCATTTGCCCCTGTCCACGAATTTTGAAAGAAAATGTTACTTTGTTGAAGGGCAATGTAGCTTTCCACGGATGTACTTCTGCCAAAAAAAAATTAATATTTATACATTAATGAAGTTTTAACTAAGTTTGAAGGGAAAAAAGTTTAAGCTTAAGATAGGATTTCGATCAAATTAAGACTAAAATTCTTTAAATAAAGAGTTAATTGCATAAAATCACTAATATTACATATGATTTTTGTACCAAATCACCATTATAAATTTTTTTTTTCACTTAGACACCTATATAAATTTGAATTTAATAAATAATCATCTTTGTTAATATAAAAATTAAAAAATTAAAAAAATATAAAACTAATATATCTATTCTTATAAAAGAATAGGGAAACGTCCATAAAACCAAACCTAAAAATACAATTATACCCCTCTCTCCA